>VZTO01016320.1:37219-134307 GCA_013400615.1 Syrrhaptes paradoxus | reverse complement strand
GCATTTTCTCTGCATCCCTCTGCTTGGCACCTTTGTTGTAAATCTCACAGTCTGGTGTCTGACTCTTTCCCTCAGCTGTATGGGATAGTCAGGTGAGTAACTCAGTGATGCAAATTGCTGCCTCTGAGCTGGGCACTGGAAAGTCATCTGGGATGTTGTGAGCCCTGGGTCCCTGTGCATCTGGGCCTTTATGGCTTTTCTTTTTAATCCTAACATCTGTAATTGTAAACTCTGATTCTGGCAGTCACTTGTCCAGAAATGCCAGATAAAGAAGGACTGCCCTTGTGTTGCCATTTGTTCTCTGAGAGAGTTTTGTAGGCCTTATAAAATGCCAACATTCATGACATTTTGCAATCAAAGGAATAATCTGAAACTTTGTGTTCTTCTTTAAAAGAAAAAAATAACAACTTTTGAAGCACACCCCTTTTAAGAATGAAAGACCCTAAATAAAGCACCCTAGATCATAGCGATCTTAGCGACTTTTCCTGGTGCTATGCTGAAAATTTCCTTATGAGTGTGAAATCATTGCTAGGATGTTTTAGTGCAGAACAGTATACTAGACAGCATGGCAATATTCTCCGTAAATGTGAAATACTCTAAGCAAAGATCGGCACTGCAACCAGCAGCACAGGAACTGGGGCTACAATGAGAGCCAAATGTTGTGGAGCATCTCTGCATGTCAGTAACTTGGCACTGTGGCTGGGAAAGACCAAGTGAACTTGCCACTCTGCAGACCCACAGCTAAAGGAGGAAAAAAAAAAAGAGGGCAGTTTGTCATCTGATCATCTTAGGGCTGAAGGGTTTTTCTCTTTCAGAATGAAAATAACAGCTAACAGAAGAACATCCCTAGAAATGTGATTAAAAATAGCATATCCATAACAGATAGATTCAGAAATGTGATTAAAAATAGTATATCCATAACAGGCAATTTTAACAAGTTTTTAACACTGTAAGTAAATATGTTCATGTCAGTTGGCCAAATGTTTTCTTTACACAAAAAATGCATTAAGAGGATTGTGCCCCAAAACATAACCTATGGAAAATGTTCATCTGTTGAGGGCAAGTTTACAGACACAGTAAAATGAAGGTCATTATTTCTTTAGGTATCTACTATAAACAGCCAGGCACCTGCTAGTTACTTGTTTTTCTGTGTGCTTAGAATTTACTATCACTGAATGAGGGAAGAAGTTTCTTTATGATTAACAGAAGCAGCAAAGCACTAATTTCCTGTCAATTAGTCTTCTGTGCCTTTGCACCTTTCAACTGAGCAATCCCAACCCTCCCATGTCTTTGTAACAGCAACTTCCTGCAGACTCCCTAGTGCTGCTGCTGTCTCTCCCCTGAGTCCCCAGTTCCCTCCCTGTCTCTAGCCCTGGGGTGGCAGTGATTTGCTCAGGCCAAGCACCATGGGCATCTGCAGAGCAAACACCGCTGCACTTCTCCCATTGGGAAGGAGCGAAAGAAGAAGAGCTATTTTCCTCTCTTTCTGCATTGATTTTAATGCAACTGGTGGGAACGTATTTACCATTGAGACATTTCTTTGGCAAATCTGCCCAGAACTGGCTGGAGGAGATGTAACTGTGGCCTGGCATTTAAGGAAGAAAGAATACAATTGCTGTTCAGGTGCAGTACCTTTGAAAACTTATATGTTGCTGATAACCTAAGTAACTGTCTTGTCTCATTTTATCCAGCTGGGTGTCCATCTCTGCTACAAATCTGTGCGTGTGTGGTGCTCTTCCCTCTTCACATTCTTTCCACTGTTTGCTTTGGGATATTTCCCCACTATGGACCCACATACAGGAACTCAAAACCACCTCAGTGGCAGATGTCCAGCAGCAGCTTCCTCCACACTCTTTCAAAACCCACAGTCCCAAAGGATCCTCTCACAGGTACCACTGCTGCCTGGGCAATTGTACACCCCCCCCCCCCCCATCCTCCCAAAAAGTGGTTTTAACAAGTCTGGGAACAGCAAAGAATTAAAGTTGCAGATAACTTCAGCCATGGCACTTGGCACAAAAATAGCTTCCACCAGTACTTCAAATACTACGGTAATCGTAACTCTGTATATCTACCTCCTGGTGGCAGTTTCTAGAGCTCTTATGGCCATTAACACTCACAAATATTTAGCAGTAATAACCCGTCAGAAATGTCAAAGCCAGGAAGTAAAATGCTACACCCACAATTCTTTGTGCATGATATTTCACTTTCATTAAAGCATAACGAAACAGAGAAAATAGCCTCAGAAATGTTTGTCTAGCCAATTAGAGAAAGATGTGATTTTTTTTTTTTGTATGTGATACTTGCTTATGTATGTATCCATTTTCTCTGCCTGACCTTTTCCAGATCAGCCTCTGTTGTCTAGAAAATAGGCTGCCTTTGATTCATGCTGGATTTCCACCCAGCATCCAAGGGGTTTCTGTACAGGGATCAAGAGATCAAAGGTGCTGATCATCCTTTGAAATCTGCTTGGTTGTGCCATTCAGACTAATACATTGGTAAGAGTGAGCTTCAATAGTTCTGGTAAAGAAAACAATGAGTTTGGGAAATTTTACTTGCACCATTTGTTGCCATTCTCAGTTTTCGGATAAGCTAGATTGCTCAATACCCCTAATTATCCTAACTCTCACGTTGATTTCTCTCCTTTAGCAACTGTAGCTACATTTCATTTCTTTTTCAAAAAGTGAAGTTGCAAGCTAAGAAATGTTCGCAGTATCTAAACAGGCACTCTCAGTCTGCCAAGGCTTAAACAGATGCACAATTCATGAACTGAAACTACATGATATAACAGCTCAACTATTTATTGACTTGATGAAGCAAAGCTTGTTACTAACACTAGCCTATTCAGACCAACCTTTCTTTTCTAATAAACACACTAAAACAAGAAACTATTTGGAATTCTGTTTTTTTTTGAAATACAGATGAACCCATTTTAGTTCTTATCATAGATGGGAAACATTTTCTGGTTTGTTCTTCAGATAACTTTTGAGCTTAAAGTTTTCCGTTTCAAACACTTTGGCACCTTTGCTTAGAGAAGGATATTCCAGAGCTACAGAAAATACTTTACACTGGTTCATATTGTCCATCAGCTTGCTCATTTCAAGGTTATAATAAAGTTCATCCCGAAAATTATGTCAATAATTTATGGCAGTAAACATCTGCGTTCCTAATACACTGAAGAGTTCATAATGCACATGACTCATATTTAAATCACTCATTCCAAGTCTTTGAATTATCAAGTGGAAAACAAGAAGAACAGAACAAAACAACTGCAGTGTTTTAAGAGAAAATCAAATTTGAAAAGCTGTGATATTCTGAGTAATCTCGTAATAATTTAAAATCATGTTGTAAATTGTGCTATAATCCATGTTAGATCCTCAGTGATGCTGATAAAGCATGTATCTTTAAATATGAGCAATGTGTGTGTACTGAAAAACATATAGCTGGATGAAAACAAGTATCACACTGATACAAATTTTGCCCTTCTGATTTCACTAGCAAAACCAGAAAAATTGCTGTAATCACTGCATTACATAAGAACAATGCACTGAATTTACAGCAATTTAATGGCTGCTATAGACCTAGATTTTTAATGCAAAGCTCTGAACTTTGCATGATTAAGAGGCATTTTGTGATGGATGCAGCTGCACAAACTAAAAGCATTCAGCAAAATGACTCAGGAGGTCACTGCCACAGAAACATGTTTTTGTTTGGGTAGGAAGCTATTATGCTTTTGGTAAAAAAAGAACTGGGACTCTTGATTTTCATTTAGTTTGAGTATTTAGGCACTTAATACACAAGTGGAGAATCTCCAATGGGAAGGATGGGTACATACCCATAGGAAAGCACAATGTACTCCAGAACAGAGAAAATTCAGTTGGGAGATCCCAGTACGAATCCACTCAAATAAATAAGTTGTCCAAGAGAATTATATCAAAGTTTTTAATTTGTCAGCAGTCTAACTTAATTACAAGCCTCTAGATTATCCTTAGGTGGGAACTATATTCTTCCCTGTGGAACTTGGTTGGTTTTGTATGACAGATCTAAATAGACATGGAAACACGAGGGTGAGCATCAGGATGCCTCCTTAGCCCAGTGGGTTGGATGTCCTCCTGGAAATCCGCGGCCCTGGGTTTTCAGTAATGTTTCTATATGAAATCATGTCAGCAGAATACTGCTTTCTCCTTCCCTATTGCCACACTCAGTTGGCTCGGACATTAGTCCAGAGTACGGGAAGATTTAACTTGGACCCCACACCCAATGGGAGCCCTGAAACCTTTGGGTAAATTCAGTCCAGCTGCGGTGATATAAGCAGTTCCCATCCCATATGGCTGGTTTCTTGGATGGTCTTGCAAAGGCCATCCAAATGGGTCCCACAGGCCAGCCAACGTGCTGGCTGCCTTAGCTGCAGAGAAGAGCGGCACTAGCTCCTGGGCAGCCCATGGGCCATGCTGCTGTGCCAGGCACTGATGGTGCTTTGAGATCTCAGCTGTGGACAGAGTCTCAGCACTCAGTCTGCAGCCAGGTACATCTGTGGGGACACAGGTCTACAGTGCTGGGCTTGCTGTGCACTCTTGATGGCATGGGCTTGCTAGAAAATTGTCCTGCCTGCCTAGAGAATGTGCTTGGGTAAGGGGAGTCTGCAGGGAAGCAAAAGCCATGTGCAGCTCAAGGCTCCTCTAAGCAGTCGTGAAGGACAGACAAGCTGTAGGGTGCCTTGCTCTACCTGCTGCTCTGAAATCCAAGGTCAGCCAGAAGGCTTCCTTTAACTGTCCCTCAGCGTGAACACAGAGGCTAGAGGCACCCAGCACACTGCTGGGATTAGTTCTTTTACTCATCCAAGACATCAGTTCTGGGGATTATCTTCTCTACTGCTCTGGCTTTTTGATGTAGGATTGCATATATTTTGTGAGGAAAATCTTTAGACTTCACATCAGCAATTGTGATTCCTTTAAATACAGCATGTAGTGTGTGAGATCTTGTAATCAGACACATTTTACAAAATTAAAGAGCATAGGACTGTCATTATTTGTAAATGGATATTGCAAGGAATTTGCATCTACCCAGGTCAATACATTTCTACTGCAGATCCTGTACCAAATCTTATATAGACATAAAACTCTCTAGAAGTATATTTTCAAATTATTATTGTTTTCCACCTTCATCAGTTCATGAAACCTCAGAAGAGCTAACTAAATTTCTTTTGAAAGGAATTACAAATTCTGAAGAATCAATAAATACAATTGTATTCCCAGCAGAACATTTTTATATTGTTCTAGACAAGGATGAAGATGCATTTCCTGTAAACTTAGTTATGAAAAAGACAGCTCAGAGACTACAATTTAATTACTAAGATATAACAAGACGTGGGGAAATCGCTAGATTGGCAGCTTTTGAAAGAGTTTACAAAGTGATTTTACAGAAAAAAAAGGAAAGGCTTATTTTTTGTCTCAGCTGTTTTTCTGCTATGGAAGTTTAGATGCTTATGTGGAAAGGAAAGTTTGTAAATATTTGAAAAAGGGAAACAAAAAAGATTAAAAAATAAAAGCCAGACATGAGGCAGTAGAAGTATGCCACTTCACAAAACCAGGAGACCTTTCACAAGCAAGTATTTGTTCTTCCCTTATTGTATGGATAACATTTATAACAGATTCCATACCACAGTGTTGGTTAACATGAAGAGCTAATAGTAGAAATTATCGCTTTCTTAGTCTGAAAAATTTACTGAAGATGGAGTTTATCATCCAGTGACATTTCTCCATAAATAGCCTTGCCGATTTTTCTAACCTAATCATTTAATAGCTTTTCATGTTCCTAGAGTATTTGCTTTATTACAAAAATAAGCAAACTAACTGTTGATCTTATTTTCTCTTTGAATTCAGAATAACATTTTTTACATTGTGTTTTTCTGGTTTAATGCTGGTGAAATTCCATTGAATTTATGGGCAGCTACTCTGCTATAAAACTGATATAGTAGAGCATTAAGCTTTTCTACTCAGCTTTTCTTTTATTACCTCAGACAAATAAGACCTTTTACAGAAAAACACTCTATTTTTAAGAAAAGCTCCCACTTGTCTAGTTTGTTGTTCAGAAGCTTTTGCAGATGTTTATCCAAAGTTGGGTATAACGGTTGTTCACTCCACATGGACAGATAAATAAAATGCCACCAATTTCCTTCATCCACCAAACTCACCTCCATTCCTCAAAACCTGCAGATACTTCTTGGCTCTACATCACGCCCTAAAGATAACTTTGGAAGATGCATATCACTGGCCAGAGCCACCAGCTTACCTTGCAAGAGCTGTCTAGGTCTTTGCAACACCAAAATCACACGCGTTAGTTATAAGAGGCCTTCTAAGAGGCGCCAGTATGGAATCAACAGATTTTCTTCACTGCATCTCTCCAGACACCAACAGCGCTTCAGCTCTGTGACAAATGAAGAGGCAATCAGCTGGTGTTCAGGGAAACTCCACATTTAATTATTCTTTTGTAACGGTGCCATGAGCAGACACGAAGAAGGGACAGACCTGAGGCCCATCAGCCTATTCAACATTAAACTCCTGTTCTCCATTTTTTGCACTGTGGCTTCAGCTGTCTGATGGTCAGAGAGAACTACAGCCATCACCTGGGCCACATCAACAAGGGAAGCATAGCATACCACTTAGGAATAATTTTGCTCCTTTTTTATCATGAGAGGAATATTATGTAATCCGGCCAAAATCTCTTCATTGGTGTCATCAACAGCTGTGCAGAAATCGGAAATTATGACATTTGATTTGATCACAGCTACAGCCTACCACCCTCAATAAAACATTTAATGTACAAGAGGCAACAGCAGCTTTTCAAAACCTCTGCAGATTCTTGACTTGAGACAACCAGGACCATGCTGGGACCTCTGTGGCACCTCAAAGCAGCCCCAAGTCATGCTGGGCTTTTTGTCCATCAGTGGCTTTGTCCTTGTACAAGCAGCATCGCTGTGCAGCTTGCCAAGAAAATCTCTTAGCAGCTCTGTGCCATCAAAGTAACATGAAGTAGATAGAGTGTCCTGCTGAGAGAGGCAGTGACTCCCTTGCCTGCCCAGATACCGTTTTGGAAATATCTGATAGATTAATTACTCACATGATATTCATTACTCATTCTGAGTACCGTACCACAAGTGTTACTCTGTATTAGGATGACTACATGTCCTGTACTGACACTGTAATAAACAGAGTATTATAATAATTCTTATTTGGCAAGAGCTTGTGTCTCTCTTAGTGATAGTATTACCATTAAAGCTACATCTGAAGGTTTAATCTCTCTGGCTGCTCTTTTTAGCCTGATGGTCTTTCCTGAAGTCCATTTCCTCCCTTGCTATATTATCACTTATTACTGACAAAGGGCAAACAGCTCAAACATTTGCAAACAAATATCGTTAAGACAGTCCCTGCCCTGAAGAGAACGTAATCCACTTTGGATACAGACAAATTAATCCTTTATTAATGTTTGGTTTCTTCATGAAAACTTTACTCCCCCTGGTGCACAGCCAGCAGTGCCAGACCTGCACCGCAGAAGCAGAACAAACCACAGCCCGACCCCTGGGGCAGGAGGGGAGATTGCTGCCGTCCCAGCCTTGCACCAGGGATTGATTTTCTCATCTGAAGGGAGGTCAAGGGGAAATGTTTGAGCAGTGCTGAAAGCAAGACCCCAAGGTTTTTCCCTATCACCTGCACTCTGTGTTGTGTTGGGCCCCTGAGTCTTACATTTATGATGCACAGTATCCTGGCTGTAATGGCAAGGGGGCAATTGTCCTTCTCACCTGACCCCCCTCAGCTTGCCCATTAAGGCCATCACATCCATGCCGGGAGCTGCTGAGCCAAACCTTTTCAGCCACAGTGAGCCTAGAACAGGGGCCCCTATCTCCTCATGCTTTGCTTAGGTGCTCATTCAAAGAAAAGGGGGTGACATCAGCTGCGGTATCAACAGAAGAAATGGCTGTTGCAGTGCCTTAAAGGCTGGAGAGTAGAGGACAGCCAGGATTGCTGCTTAGGACTTACCAGTGCCACCTGTCCTCTTCCAAATCCAAGAGGTCAAGATCTGTCCCTGATTGCATTTCACACTGTAACTGATTCTGTTCTAATGTTCTCACCATAGGCCAGAATGACCTCCTCTGTTTGTAAAAGATTTGTTTTCTGAAAATCTGTCCATGCTGACCTATTGATATGACCTTCCCCAAAACAAATGTAATCTCTAAGTAACTCAGACTTTGTGAGGAGTTGAGGGTGAACCACAGGTGAAATGTATTATTTTAAACTTCCGTATTAGCAGAGAAAGACATTGGCAGAGAAAAATAAAATAAACCTCCCTATAACCTTGTAGTTCGAACCTTTTTTTAGATAGCTGGCTTCACTTTCAAACAAGTTTTATAACAAGAGCAAATAAACTCAAAATATTTGATGGTAACCATCCAAAATGCTTGGAGTTTTTGACATGCTTTCACATGTACTTCTTGGCTGCTATAAAGAGCAGGTTAGTGTCAACACGAGTTTCTCCTGTCTGTTACCCTCCCAAGTCCCCAGGAGGCAAAGGCGCTTCACATCGGCCTTCCTGAAGGTCACATTTGCCCTTGCCTCGCACGTCCTGCAGAGTTAGTTCAGTTTCATGTCAGTCAAGTCAGGAACATGGGTAAACATACATGTTCTTCAGCAGCAGATGAGCTGTTATTATTTACTCTCTTTGTGTCCTGACTAATCAATCCACTTAGAAATTCTTTTCTGTCTTCAGCTACTGTGATTTTAAAACTATGTAGCCCAGTGGGATTTCCCGTACACTTTCACGAAGATAAAATCTAATGTTACTTACAGGAAGGCTTGAACTTATCCTGGACTCTGTGTACTCATGTAAAGGTTTTTTCATGCTTTTTTCCTTCATCCCTTTTCCCTTTAATAACTTTCTACTTATGACTGCACAAATATTATGCTTTTACTGGGGCCACTGTTTGTCCAGACTCAGAAGTTCAACCATTCAAATAGTACTCACTAAAGCAAGAAGTGGTGCAAATGCTTACACCTGTAACCCATAAGTGCAGGTAGGAGGAGCAATTGCAATTTTAGGCATGCATAAGTTGAGGCTTGTGTTTGAGAGAACAGGTCCCACTCCTCACAGGAGCTGTTACATTTACATATTCTGACAGGCTTCTGGCAGCTGGCAGCTGAAAGTGATGAGCTGTCTCAACATATTGAAACTAAATTCTATTGAAGAAAACAACATACAAAAATTATGTTTCTGTATAATCTGTGTGATTAAATGTTACTTGTTTCAAAGCTAATGTTTCTGTCACTTTCAATTACAGCTTTTGGAAGCTTTATTCTGCATCATTTAATCTCTTTAAATAACTCTCCTGTTCAGCTTTCTTATAGGGACTGGCACACTTGGTATGAATATTGCACTCCCACTAACTTCTACAATAACATCGCTGACTCTAATTTAGAATTATGTTAATTATATCTGCTCTCCCTCAATGCCTGGATGTTGAAAAAAACAAAAGGAACAAAATCAAATGGAGTCATACTCAGGAGTATTTTTACTGGTCAAATTATATCGAGCAAGCTCAGGTCACTCTTCTGTGATGAGCAGATGAAAATCTAATAATTTCCTAACAGTGACAGACATTTATTGTCGAGGAATGGTTTTCAAAGCATCCTCAATTTTTTGCATTTACTGTTCTAAAAGCTGAAGGGTTGAACAATTTTTTCATTTGGTTTTGCCATTTTCAAGTTCTCAGGCAAACACTGAAACTGAGTTAAATTATAATGGAGTTAAACAAATTACAACTTGTTCAACTAGTTTGAAACACCATTGAGGTAAACGAAGTTAGACACAAAAGTCCTATTTTGTTGAAAGAAGAGCCTTTGAAACAAGAGCAATATAAAAACTCATCTCCATGTCTACATTTAGCTGAATATTTTTCCTTTATTAGCCTAAGCAAATGATGATTTATGTGCAAAAAGGAAGTTACTCTTGCAATTAACGAGTAAGCGGAAGAAAAGGGGGGGAGGGAGCTTTGCTAGGAAGAAAACCAGGGATTTGTCAGCAAGCGCTGCTCTGCAAGGCGAGCTCTGCCACCTCGTGGGCTCCTGCCCTCGCACAGGGCAGAGTCCGCAGCCGAGGGGAGCGCAAAGCAGCCGGAGAGTGTGGAGCAGTATGGGGAGAAATAGGCCCGAGCAACAGCAACAGAATATTTAAAATAAATTGTAAAAAGAATTGCATTCACATGAGTGGTTTGAATCATAGCTCTTAAAATTCAGCTCTCATTATTGGAAATCAGGGCAGCAAGTCATAGGGGATTTTTCCAACTGCTGTTTGCAGATCGTAGCTTTTTAACCATGGTTAGATACAGTGCAGCTATTCAGTGCTTCTACTACTGGATCCGGGAGTGTTTTTCAGTTCTCAGGTGCAGGTACAAGGTCGATGCATGTCATGGATCCCTGCAGGAACTGCACCTGCTGTGCTCCAGCCACAGACCCCTGCACCCTGACTCTCAGGTAGATGCATCTGTGCAGACCCCTGAGCGTCACGAATTGCTAGATGTAGCCATAGTCCAGCAGCATGACCCAGATATGCTTCTTTCGTAGTGCTTGTCATTTTTTTTAACGGAAGTTCACAAAACTATGCAAATCACTGATTTTTCATTTTGCTGACCTAAACAGAAACCTAAATCAAGTTACAAACAAACAAGCAAAATCGGCTGGAAAAATAGTTTGGATCAACCTACAAGATTTCTTTGACTGAAGAGAATAATCATTAAGCAGTTGAAAATACAAGTTTGGTGATTTCAAGCCGAGAACATTGTTTAGTGAATGTTTCCTTTTCAGAAACGTGCTGCTTTGGCTTTTCTTGCTTTTTCAGGAAGGAATCAAACTATTAATAAATCAAGTCAAAATCAGCAAATACTTTCAGTTTCTCCCAATATTAGCATGTTCCTTATTCAACAACTCTACTCAACACGCATAGACAGCTTTTTGCTTTGAATTGAGATCCTAGCTATGAACTAGCAGCACCGAACTGGGCAGGACTACTTGACAAGTGGGGGGAGACCCCTTGTTATACAACGGTTCCAGTGCTATCTCATGTCTCTGGCTTCCTGAACTTCATTAGGTACAAATATGTGATCCATCACTGAAACAAATTACTAAGCCTTGCAGTGGAGAAAGTCTCTGGGTTATAGTATGTGGCTGACACCCAAACAATGATGTCATCTTGTGACATAAATATAGCTGTCCTCCTCACATATATGCTGTTAGCCACATCATCTAACCAACAGTTTGAACGTAATCTATCAGAGAAGGAACAAAAAGACCATTAACATTTGATTTAATAATTTGAACTGCAAAGTCACATGAAATAAGAGAATGTCTGTGAGAATGCCACATTTACAGGGATAAATTTTTGTATTCCACAGTTTGACTATTCTTGGCTAAACAAACACACTCAGCTCTTAAAGGAAGTGGTTCCTTTGTTATTTCTCTGTGACATAACTAAAAAAATAAAGGATGAGCTGGAAGAAAATTCTCAGATATATCCATATGGCTTTGATCCCTTCCAAAGTAAGCCGAGAACTTAAAACAACAGGTGCGTTCAGGAATTGTAATTACTTGTTATAACATAAATCTCTGAGTTTATAGCATCTGACAAATTGTTAATGAAAACAAGGAGCTAAATGAGATGTGTACAACAGACAAGGATCAATTTCATTTCTCAAGCGACTGAGCACACAGACAAATCTACCTGAATTGCTGTAAATCACAGAATCATAGAATGTTAGAGATTGGAAGGGACCTCGAAAGATCATCTAGTCCAATCCCCCTGCCGGAGCAGGAACACCTAGATCAGATCACACAGGAACGCATCCAGGGGGGCTTTGAATGTCTCCAGAGAAGGAGACTCCACAACCTCTCTGGGCAGCCTGTTCCAGTGCTCTGTCACCCTCACTGGAAAGAAGTTTTTTCTCATATTCAAGTGGAACCTCCTATGTTCCAGCTTGAACCCATTGCCCCTTGTCCTATCACTGGATGTCACAGAGAAGAGCCTGGCTCCATCCTCCTGACACTCACCCTTCACATATTTATAAACATTAATTAGGTCACCCCTTAAGGGAAAAAAGTGCATTTCAATAGATTTTAAGCAATATACTAGGAACAATGTTTATATATTATAAATTTTTAAACAAATCAAATACACTGCAGCATCAGTGCTGATGATACGAAACTGGGAGGAGTGGCTGACACGCCAGATGGCTGTGCTTCCATCCAGCGAGACCTAGACAGGCTGGAGATTTGGGCGGGGAAAAATTTAATGCAATTTAACAAGAGCAAGTGTAGAGTCTTGCATCTGGGCAAGAATAACACCAGGTTCCAGTATAAGTTGGGTATGGAACTGTTGGAGAGTAGTGTAGGGGAGAGGGACCTGGGGGTCCTGGTGGACAGCAGGATGACCATGAGCCAGCACTGTGCCCTCGTGGCCAAGAAGGCCAATGGCATCCTGGGGTGTATCAGAAGGGGGGTGGTCAGTAGGTCAAGAGAGGTTCTCCTCCCCCTCTACTCTGCCCTGGTGAGACCGCATCTGGAATATTGTGTCCAGTTCTGGGCCCCTCAGTTCAAGAAGGACAGGGAACTGCTGGAGAGAGTCCAGCGCAGAGCCACAAAGATGATTAAGGGAATGGAGCACCTCCCTTATGAGGAAAGGCTGAGGGAGCTGGGTCTCTTTAGCTTGGAAAAGAGGAGACTGAGGGGTGACCTAATTAATGTTTATAAATATATGAAGGGTGAGTGTCAGGAGGATGGAGCCAGGCTCTTCTCTGTGACATCCTGTGATAGGACAAGGGGCAATGGGTTCAAGCTGGAACACAGGAGGTTCCACTTGAACATGAGAAAAAATTTCTTTACAGTGAGGGTGACAGAGCACTGGAACAGGCTGCCCAGAGAGGTTGTGGAGTCTCCTTCTCTGGAGACATTCAAAACCCGCCTGGATGCGTTCCTGTGCGATCTGATTTAGGTGTTCCTGCTCCGGCAGGGGGATTGGACTAGATGATCTTTCAAGGTCCCTTCCAATCCCTAACATTCTGTGATTCTGTGATTCTGTGATTCTGTGATCAGAAGTTCTAGGTGACTGCTATTGTAGCCGCTTTTGTATTGAAGGCATATACAATAGTTAAATAGACTAAGAACAGCTAAAGAGTAGTAGTAGACAGGTAGATAAGGAAGATGTATTTCTGCTTCATTTATTGATGAATTATATGCTGCAATCGTATTTTATTGACTGGAGATAAAAACTAGCCATACTTCTATGATGATACCAAAAAGGAAACTCTATTATTCTACTAAATGTTTTTCAATGAGCAGTGTTGGTTTTGTTTTTTTTTTTTTTAATAAGACAATCATACAAACTCCTGAGGTAATCCAGATTTCACTGTAAACTGTGGGGAGTTTACAAGACAGTTCCTTACTTTTTTTTGTTGTTGTTGTTATAATGTTCATTTAATAGTATCAGACTATTTTGAGGGAAAAAAATCAAGTAAGTAGCCTGGATGAGGGATGCAGATATTTTGTTTACCATTAACCAATGGCAGCAAGAACAGAAGTTTCTGAAGTGATGAAGAAGAAAGTTAAAAATCTTCTGTAGGAGTTAACAAAAACTTACAATTTGATTCCATGTGATGAAATAAAAAGAACATTCCTGAAGAAAGCTGAACTCTCTTATTTTCTGGGACCATAAGCAGAGCATTTATTACACATACCACTACCAATGATATTTTTAATAAGTACTAGACATTGTATTTGTAGTCACTGAGATTTAAACCAGGGAAATAACCTGACCGTGCCAGCTCAACAGATGCATGGAAGCAGCAGGCAATAGAATTATACAGTTTAGTTCTCCCTCTGCATTCTGTCAGCTGTGGTGTGACTCCTACATCTCTCACTTAGAAAGGATTGACTGCTCTAGAAAAACATGATGTGTCACTGGACACTTTAAAATATGGTCAGTATTCACCAAGCATATCGTAAGAGTCACATCATAATGAGATCATTTTAATCTCAGAAGCAGGGGCACAGCAAGGCAGATTATTTACATCTTTTCAGGGTGGTTAGGACCAGGAGCAATCTAGCTCAAAATTACAGAAATTCAATATTTCTATGGTGGTTTTAAAAGGAATTTGATGGACTCCTTCCCTTGCTTGTTGACAAGAAGCCACATCATAAAACCCTCCCCAAATCATACGAGTCTGATACAGTAGTCCAAAGAGAGGACAGCAGAAGCATACAGGAAAGGAACTCAAAGGGCACACAACACCCTGCCTTCTCCAAGGCTTGGCTTGGCAAGGCTTGCAAGAGGTAAGGCAGAGACTAGAGGAACACACACACTTGCAGCTAGATTTGCATCACTTTAACTATGGTGAAATGACCTGATGATTCAGGCCAGTGCAATAGTATCTCCTGGTGTTTTATCCTATATATTAGTACTTAAGTTTTTATTACCATTAAAATTCTGACACAGTAGGAAGCTGCTCATGCTGCAGATTATTCTTGTCTTGGCCATGATTAGAAAACATTTACCTCCTGAGTTTTTTACATGCAATAACTTATTTTTTAAAATAAAAAGTTCGATTCTTTTTAAATGAAAACAAACCTGTGAGTATGTGAGAAGCAGCAACTATAGCAGAAGGAGCTAATTTGTTTTTCTCATTGGGAGCCTCATACAGTGTCATTTTTCTTCTTCACATCCCTGTACTGTTTAAAACACCATTTTATGGCACAGCTCATAGGGCTTACAAATGCGCTTTCCTTCAGAGTCTGGTGTATATTCTCCTGAGGTCCTCAGACAATTACAGTAAAAAAAAAAAGCATCAATTGCAATCTTTTCCCACAGCATGATATTACTCCTGCTGAGGTTTTAATTTGTCCTGAGACTCTACATATCAGCAGTTTTTCAAAATTACATTATAAGCTGATATTTCATTACACCTAAAAGCCAGCTTATTTTCTTGTTGTACCAAGGTTTCTTAGACCACTGAAACCAGTGAGGTTCCCAAGCTCATCGGCAAAGGGCCTTGGGATTTAAGGATTTGAGAGTTGCCCAGGTTGGTAATTATGGAACCTTGCCAGGCTGGGGATGTACCAAGGGGCTAAGGACCTACCTCTGCCCATAATGGCTGCAGAAAGCATTAATGTTAGCCTCCAAGACTTTACATCCTGGAATATGGGGGAAGAGAACTGAGATGGAAAGTGGTGGAAGAAAGGGCGGAAAAAATCTCTCACCTGTAAATCTGTACATTGTCTTTGCTGTTCTGCCTAAGCCAAATTTTTCAAAGCCATCTCCTGTTCCCTGCAAAATCACTGGAAATTTTACTCCACTTGACCCACTGTCTGCTTGAAACAACATCCATGCAAATCAGGATGAAAATTTGAATTTACGTAGATTCCTGTTAGATTGCACTTTCACATTATTTTTTAATAAAACAAAGAATCCCTCTTTTACTGAAGCTGGACATCATAGTTTATCAAATATATCTAAAAATCATAGTCCAAATGAGCAACCATATAATACAAGTTAATAAAAGCGATTCTAAGCAGGATCTGGAGAAAGCCACATCATGCAATATAATAATAAAAGCTGAAAAAAAAAGCCAGATCGTTGGTTTTCTTCAAGTCGTTTTTCTGAGGCACTCTGTCTTCTATGTGATTTTCAAAAAGTTTTACAGAGCAATATTGAAAGGTTGCACAGGTTAATATTTAACTAAGCGGTACAACAAAGTATTCTGATATTAAGTATTTGACTACAGCAGCAAGGTTTCTAAGGCCATACATTGTTAATGGAGAGATTTTAAAATTCAGCATTTCCTTATATGACATATGAAAACCAAAGATGACATTCAGCTAGATCAAGAATAAAGCATCATTTAAATGGAACACACTTTGAAACAGGACAAAAAGCCCAAAAGCTGCTATGAATTACCTTTAAACAGGAAAAATAAACCTTATTACTACCTTAACTCTTATCTCCTGCTCAATACCTTCAAGATACTTCTAAATAACCTTGTAAGTAATTTTTACAATGCTGACAAAGTGTAAATTTTGCTAATTGCATCTGGCCTCCTTCTTGGCAATCCTAATACAGAGATGACTGAATTGCAGAATAACTTATCCTGTCATGTATTTCTTAGTTACCTATGAAATAATTCCAAGGTTTAAGAAAGATAGGATTCTAAATTAGAACAGCAATAGATCAACAGATCAAATCCTGATTTGAACTCTGATCAATATCTGATATTGCAGGATGAAGAAGAAGCCCTGTTCTTAACCACCCACCTACTTATCTGTTACTGCATGTGAAGAAAGACATCTTTTCTGATCTTTACAGGCAATCTGCTTACTCTTTGATGTGTAAGATTTACATAGTCCTACTTTTACCTTATTTTATAAATTTAATAGGAAATAATTAGGTTTACGTAAATAATTCATCCACAGTATTTGATTGTTGGAAACAAACAAACTTTGGATAATCCCTTTAATCTAAAATCACAGGATGACTGACACCAGCATATACAATAGGGAAACAGAGAGCATTATATTATACTGATGAATGATGTCAAGGACATATACCATATGTTGTTCAATGATAAATATAGGCTGGGAAAAAAAGGAGAGGAAAGCAATGACTTTTACCTGAGGGTGCTTCTGTAACATTTAGCAGAACAGTTGGATGGCCAAGAATACATTATATAATATTCCACTACACTACTCAATATATTATAAAGTTAGTAAGATTTTAAATCTAGTAAATCAAAGTTTCATTGTACATTATAGACAAAATTGTGAACCTATGGAAATCATCATCAAAATAATCATTTCCTTCACTATGATAAAATTTCTGCCCATTTCTACAATAATTTAATAATGAAACCTTTGATAGTACCAAAAACTTCAACAGTATAGTCTTTTAAACTTACATATCTGACTTTTCTCAGATGTTCTTTGACTACTGATACAGTATGGGCTTCACTTGTACACAAGCAGCTGTATGGTAAATCTGATGAGCTGGCTTCTGAAATCAGTGGAAGGTCTTGGAATTGTTTTGATAATCACCAGCTTGACAACCACAACTTTTCTGACCAAACAGTGTACCTCTTAGAACAAAATTAAGACTTTAGATGTCTATGAGAAATAGATCAACATTTCTATTAGAAACAGAAGCAAATTTTCTGTTTGTATTTTTAGTATTAACAAGTTTAGATAAGGCTCAGTGATGTGGTCCTGAATGTACCTTTGCATCTAAGTCTTTGTCTTCTTACAGAGTCTTAAGCATCTAAGAAAACCCTTCCTTCCTTAATCTTTTAGATACATTTTTCTAAGGCACTTCTCCAGCAATGCCTATAGAAGTTTGTGAGTTTACACTACTAAAGAAATTTTCATATGTGATATTGCTATAACTCATTTACCCTTATCATGCTCTCTCCTTGCTGCATATTAGCTCCATTTGTTATGCCGCATTTAAAATTAGATTGGGAGATATTTGGGGAAGGAATCATTAGCAGGTTGCAATCAGGACTCTAATTATGTTGCTACTGGAGGGTGCTGAGGAAGCTGTAGCTGAGTGAACAGATGTACTCATTTTTTAATAGGGGAAGTCATGTCAGAGTAAATTACTGCTCTATTTTCTAGAATATGTGCCAGTTGAAGGACTTGCAGATAAAAAAGTGGCAACAGAACTGAAATTGAAAAGGCATGACATATCTGACATACCAAGAGCAGACACTTAATGCTGCTGCTCAGACACTGCACACTGCTGCAGAATGCAAATAGACCCAAGACTTCTTCCACTGGTTACCAAAAAAGCAGCAGAAAGGCAGAGTTTCTGGAACACATAAACAAGGTGCTGACAGGAAAAGGTACAAGAGAAAGGAAGGGTTTATTGTCTGGCAATATTAAAGAAACGCAGTAACTTTTTCTGGGGGCAAGGTAATTTACCAGCAGAGGCACTAATGGCCTAGAAAGTGAAATTTCTGCTTCCTAGAAGAAATAGTCTGCTCTGACTGAGTGGAAGAATGACAGAAAAGATATAGAAGTTAATTAAGAGCTTAATAAAAGCAAGAAGCTTACAATGACGAAAGGACCTAGGTCTGTAGGTCCTGAATAAATACATATGACTTGATTATGTCTGGACTAAATCCCACATAAAGCAATCAAAAAAAATGAATAGTCCAAGCTGCAGACAGACACCATATATTTGAGTTCACCAGACGCATGCACAATGATGGAGATGAGACCAAAGATAAACGTGGGAGAACACAGGAGCTGGACAACTCCAGCTCAGCACCCTGTCTCTCGCAGCGGCCAAAGGTGCACTGGACAAAGTAGAAAAGCAGGGCAAATATAGGATGAGAATTTCCCTGAACACTCTCCCAGCCTCCAACAATTGTGTTCCAGGTGCTCTCTGAGCCATATGGAGTTTCCACAAATTTAGTAAACATTACACATTTTTCTTCTGTGAGTTTATGTGGCCTCCTCCCTGAACTCATGTAAACTGATAGCCTCCACAGTATCCTGTGGCAAGGACTTCTACAACGTAACTATGCCCTGAGTGAAGAACCACATTCTTCTCCTTGTTTTGAACCTGTCAAGTGCTACTTTAATTTCATGCCCCTTAGTTCCCACAAGCAGCAGAAGCAATCAGTCTCCTGTGCTCAAGGTTTTCCAGGATACAGTCAGCATGACCGGTCAGTGAGGACTGCAGCCAGGAGCAGGAACCCATACAACACTCATGCGTCTATATACTGGCAAGTGAGAAAGGCCAAGGAATGCATGTCAGCACTGTGTCACTGATCATCCATACTACCAAAGACCAAGCATGTTCCTTGGCACAGTTTTGGCCCTTTCTCACTAATGCTTCCTAAGCCAATGACAAGACGTGCTCTGGAGAACAGCATGTCCTAGGGATTGTTCCTCATGGGCAGCATGGAGAAGACTGCTCCACACCTCCCTTCCTCCACCTTAGGCAGTTCTCCAGCACTACCCCAGCAGGCCCTTCACCCTCCAATATATGCTACATGCACTCAAGTCATACCCCAGGATATGTCATATATATGTTGAGTGTGATGCTATGACAAGTTCACCCTGCTGGGATGCAACTCAGCCCTCACATTATATAGAATCACAGAATCATAGAATGGTTTGGGTTGGAAAGGACCTTAAAGATCATTGAGTTCCAACCCCCCTGCCATGGGCAAGGACACCTCCCACTAGACCAGGTCGCACAAAGCCTCATCCAGCCTGGCCTTGAACACCTCCAGGGATGGGGCATCCACAGCTTCCCTGGGCAACCTGTTCCAGTGCCTCACCACCCTCACAGGGAAATATTTCTTCCTAATATCTAATGTGAATTTAACCTCTTTCAGACATTCAAGATGGAGAAAAACACAGAAAAAATAATTATGTCTTAGACACTCCCCATGGGGACCAGAGGAGACTGAGGGCCAAGTGCTATGTAGTCTGTAGGTCAGACACACTGAAGTCTGTACCACTCAGCTTCAGGCCCAGAGAATGGACCCTAAGCCTAGTTTGATTTAGTAGCACACATATAGCCTTAGTTTACACCTATACTGATATAACACAGAGGGCTGGGGCCTGTATCATTAAACCGTGTATGCGATCTATGGCATGATTTTGGCACGGGCCAATGGATACTCACTCAAAGGGAAGCCAAGGTGTTGCCTGGGGAACAGCAAAGGGCAGGAGCTATTCTCAGTAGGCCCCATGGATTGGAACAAACATTTTGATGTCCTCCAGAGCATTTGGTGACAGCTGGTCTCATGAACACAGAATAGTCACTCTCTGGTTTTATTTACTAGTACAAGTGGTTTTTATGATTAGCGAGTAAAGGAGAACTTGCACAAATAGAACTGTACAAGTTCATGTTGCCTTTCAGCCATGATCCACAATGTAGCATGTCTAGAGCACTCAAGTGGAACCCATTGGCCAGGTCCAAAAAGATGCTGACACTCAAGAGGCAAGATATGCTGTTCTTGCTCTCTATCTCTTCACCTCTTTCCTATAAAGCTTGTTAGTTTATCTTGTAGGTACAAAGAGCTCATCTCAGTTCTGACCTCTGAGGCAGACTTCTAATAGCCATCACACAAGGATATTGCAAATTGCTAAAAGGAAAGATGCCTAAGTGCAGAGAATGTAGTAGAAAAAGAACAGGTTCCAGAAAGGAAAATTTTGTAGAAGGCGGCAAAAGTGATGGTCTGTGCACATGTACTTTGAATGTGGCTCACAGCCACAGGATCCCTGTAAACAATTGCCTTAATGAAGAGCTGTTTAGAAACAGGGAGGTCCCTTATCACCTAGATCAGAAGCTATGAAACAGAGGCCATTTACAAAACTATCAGAAGTGGTCTTAGGCTTCTATATGAAAATGAAATAGAATCCAGGACAGCAAAAATAGCCCTAATGCATCATTCTGACAATGTGGCTCCACAAGATTTGAAACTGACTGAAGTTGGCACAAGCATGGTGCTGTCAACCCCTGACACCCAGCTGGGTCTACAGCAGGAATTCCAGGGATATAGACTGGCAAAAAATTATTACTTTTATTGCCCATTTAGCTCACTAAAGCAGCTTTTAATAGAATTAGAGGAGCACAGTAACAGAAAAGGGTAAAGGGGAGAGAGAAAGCAGCAGGGCAGGCACAACTTAGATAATTTTAAAAAGTTATAAAGTGCTAGCTTATGCACCTTGTTTCTCTATCACAAAACTCAGTGCTGTCACACATAGGCAGCTAAAAGATAAGACACAAATTTTAATAGCTGCATATCTGAAGGATGAACTTGATGGTTCTTCAAGGCCTGCATACTCTGATGGTTTAAGCTGATTCTTCCTGATGATAAGACACCTGAGGCAAAATGAAACAAGAGAACAGATTTGCCATTAATACAGCAATTTATTAATATGAACTCAGTTCTACTTGCACTAAAGTTAAAAAAAGAGGCTCTTCACACAGCTGAAGATGATTTCTTCTCTTCACTGTAAGGAGCTGTAAATCCAGACATATATCTGGGCTATCTATCACCTGGAGGAAAAGTTAGGAAGAAAGAGAAAGAGCTATCTAATGTTAGAAATCCAGAAAATGTATATTATCTTAGCCAAGTTAGTTAGAATATTACAGGCAGAGCTGGCTAAGAATTTTTTGATGTAACTTCTTTCCTGTACATTCTTCTGACTTTTTGAGACAATGCGTTATTTTTCATGAAGTTTTCATTATGAAAGTAGCTCAAGTCAATAAAAAAAATTCTAGTTCAAGTACCAGTGAGAATGGAAGTAAAGACCTCCACACATTTAAATATCTGAAAGCATGTCGCATGCCATTCTTTGAAGAGCTTCATGATTAGTTTCCATTTGGAAACAGTATGTCTTATTTAGAATATTTCCAGAAACAAATGTTTAATATTTTTTTAGCTTACTGATTTGGTTTCAGAACACCTTTACAATCCAGTCTGCAATCCTAAGTGGACAAGAGCTTCCTTTTTTCTAGTTCTTCTGTTATATGCAGGCTGATGGAAACTGAAGAACATGGCTATATCTTTTAGCCAGTGACCTTTTAAATCTCAGGGAGAAAGACCTACATTACAAATGAAAACAGCCTATGTTTTTTATCAAAACCTTCAGCAGAAAAAGCATATGTATTCAGCAGAGCTGTAGTTCATCTGAAGAATGGATCAGTAACTCTACATGTCCCTAGATGGACGTATGAATTTATGTTCAGAATATTTAAAAAATTTCAACTGTCTCCATATGTTTTTCTATCATGATCAGCTGTGCTGCTGTAAACCTGGCTTAAATGTGTAGTTGGACAATTCCTAATGGTAGAAATAAAAGGTCTTAGGTTTGCACAGCTGTGCACATTGACACCACAGAGGCCTAAGAACAGCAAAACATGTCTCATCTCCTTTTCTTCTAATTCTCCAGGCCCACTAGAGATCAGGGAGGCTGAGCAGGGTCTGGCCCTTAGCAGCAGGAGTTGGAATATGAAGAAGTACTGATTAAATTAGAACATTTTATAACAATGCAAAGTGTCCCAAGTGCATGAAAATGCGATATTTTTTACTTTTTTTTTTTTCTTAAATGCACCTGTTTCTTTTCATCTTTCCACTTCTTAGAGTAAAGGGATTTGTTTAATCTTTTCCAGGTGGACAAATGTACAAAAGCTTTTGCAGTAATGAGTGATGGACAGGATATATCCTGCAATTAAATGTTATCTCTGTCGCCTTTTCCAGAATGCACCTTCAGTGGCTGTGAAAATGTATCTCCTTATACCTTTTTAGTTTGCCTCATCCTTGCTTGGAAAACTTCTATGATGTTTTTATTACTTTAATTTTCCACACTAAATAAAGGGTTGTAATATAAACCATTGAAGACTGAGAATTTCTTGGTTTTACACGTCTTACAAAGAAGCAGCTTCTTCAGTGCTGCCAATCTAAGTGGGATATATTTATTTTAGATTTTTATTTGGCTATCACTATTGATGTTGTTCTTTCCACTGTCACATTCAATCTGCATGACATCAGCATGTCACCAATAGAACATATGTCACTTTATTATGGTCTTTTTGGTATTCTTTTTTCATTGTAATTAGTAATCTGGTCTTTCTTGACATGCTACAATTTACTCACAGCAATGTAAGTGCTCCGATGGGGACAGAGTAATATGACCTAAAGTGACAGCCACCAGAGTGGCAATAATCTACTAAAAAATTTGAAACCGAAATGAAAAATCTATCTCGTTCAGCTAACCAGCCTGAAGGATCAAAGGATGCCAAACAGTCTTCTGCATGAAAAACACAAGTTGTTGTACAGCAAAATGATACTTGGACTTGTTAATGGCTCCTTGGATCACTAGCAGCAGTCATGCTGCAAAGATATTAAGGAGGTCAGTGTAATAACGCTCTAATTTGTTCTAACAATCACTTCAATAATTGTTTTAAAACTTGTTTAAAAAAGATGTGTGTATACATATATATATTTAAACAGTGGACCCGGGTCTTACAATTTTACTTCAATTTGAGTATAGGATGGAGTTTGTTTCATAGTGCCTGCCATTGTGTCACTTTCTAATAAAAAGGCTGCTGGTAGGAAGATGCTCAAAATGCCATTTGTAGCTAAAATTTCTATTTTCAGATACATTGTCTAGTTTATTCATGCAGAGAAGTAATTTTATCTTTTGACCTTTCTGCTGGACTGAACAAAATGAGTAAAGACATATCTTAATAGTCCATATATTTGAGTGAACTGTGACTTCAGCTGAAATTGCCAGAGTCTCCAGTATTATCCACTCTAATTTATTTGTAATATACTTGGCCAAACTATTCCATTTTAGATATTTATTTATTTTTGTTTAGATTTATAGTGAAGTTAAAAAATTAACAAAGTAGAAAATCAAAGTGTTCTAAAGCATTTTAATCAGATATAAAGTACCACAACTGCAATGTTTCATGCAGGCCCATGTTTGAAAATGATAAGAATATTTACTTAACAAACTAATTCTGTTCATTTGCTTAATTACTTTTTACAGCAAGGAATAACTTAACTGAAAGCTTTAGTGTAAGCCCATGCTTAAATGCATTGCTGAGGTAGGGCACAATTCCCAACATTTTCTCCTCAGGATAACAAGAAATCCCGTGGAAGTTTAATGACCTAATAACAAAAAAGACATGGACTTGCGGGTCCCGAGGGGGGCCACAAAGATGATCAGAAGGCTGGAGCACCTCCCATACGAGGACAGGCTGAAAGAGTTGGGGTTGCTCATCCTGGAGAAAAGAAGCCTCCAGGAAGACCTTAGAGCAGCCTTCCAGTACCTGAAAGGGGCCTACAGGAGAGATGGGGAGGCACTCTGCATCAGGGAGTGTAGTGATAAGACTAGCCCTAACAGATTTAAACTGAAAGAGAGTAGATTCACATTAGATATTAGGAAGAAATTTTTTCACTGTGAGGGTGGTGAGGCACTGGAACAGGTTGCCCAGGGAAGCTGTGGATGCCCCATCCCTGGAGGTGTTCAAGGCCAGGCTGGATGAGGCTTTGAGCAACCTGGTCTAGTGGAGGGTGTCCCTGCCCATGGCAGGGGGGTTGGAACTTGATGTTTAAGGTCCTTTCTAACCCAAACCATTCTGTGATTCTATATGATTCCATGAAAAAGAGCTTCGGTCCCTTTCAGAGATGCCATGTGCCTTCACTCCTTGATCTCTTCGGGAGCTGAAAGTATCAAAAGCCTACTGGAGTGAGTCCTAACTGCTTAAGCCCAACCTCATCCAGAAAGAATTTTTCACTAGTACTTTTGAAAGCCTGGAGAATATGTTAGAGCCCTTGCTTGAAGCTGGGATATGTTAGTAAAAACAGTATCTCTGGGGATTGGAAAAACTGAGTGGGCTATAAGGAAGTATCACAGACGTTTGCAATTAAGTTAAGCATGACATGGACAGACACAAGAAAGAGTAGCACCCGACTCAGAAATTATTAAAGNAGACGTTTGCAATTAAGTTAAGCAAGAAAGAGTAGCACCTGACTCAGAAATTATTAAAAAGTCAGGTAAAGGAGCAAAGGCTCTGAGAAATCTTCAAAAGGCTCATAAACATAGCTAACAAAAGAGACTACCAAAGGAATTAATGGTCAAATTCAGAGATTACTCTGAAAAACAGCAGGTGCTGAGCAGAGAGAACAGCCACACATGAGAAACACAGTAGACCCACAAAATGTAAATGCAGAGAACAGCAGAGGAACAAGTCACTCTGTGGTGCTGAGTACAACAAAGGACTCAAAAATAAGCACTGGGCAAGATACTGCTGCTGCAGCTTTCACAGATTCAGCCATTTACAAGGGCAATGCTGAGAAAGCAGTACAAGGTGAATTCGCTAATTCATGGCAATCTGCAAATAAAACTGATTCATGAGAGTAACTATTGTGTATGCAACTACTTCAGACAAATAGGTACCATGGTACTAACTAAAGTGCTCTCTCTTTGCTCCCACTAGGTTTATGTGATCTTTGAAAGTAATTTTAATTTCTAGGTTAGTGAAGCTATTACCTGCATTATGGCTGTCTGACCGTGAATAGACGTGAACACAGAGCTGGTAAAACATGAATAGTGACATGAACTTTTCATCTAATTGTACTTTTTTCACAGAAATCATGCAAGCAAAAAAAATTAGGCTGACACATTTCAGACTATTCATATGCTTGCCCATGTTACATTACTTTAAGAAATTCTGCTTTCAAACAATATCATTGTGCACGATGCTTCCTTTATTTGGGCTACTACACAGAGAAAGAAAGATCAGCTTCTCTATTTCATACGTATTCTTTATGTAATTCTGCACATACACGTTCTCTACGTACATAAGCCACATACATGGCTGGAGCTTGCAAATTCACAGTGCGATAGACAGAATATGGGCAACCCATGGACTCATCATGAGGCTGCCGGTCTGGGTCGCCACCGGGACAAAGCAGCTCCAGGCCCTATGTTCCCCTGACACAAACCCGGCCTCTTTTTGCTGGCCACCGGCTGAGGTCAGGAGGCCCATCGCACGCTGGTGAAGCTGGTCACGGACAGGGCGGCAAGGCCACGCGTGCCCGAGGGGCTCTTTGTGCCAGGCCCTGGCCGCTGCCTTCCCCACCCGCTGCCGGGGCGCTGGGCCGTGCCGCGGGGCCTCGCCTCAGCGCCCACCGCCCGCGCCTCTCGGCCCCGCTGCCGGTCCTGCCGTCGGGTCAGCAGCGGCGGCCCCCGGCGCTCGGGCCAGCGCTGGCAGGCTGCTTGTCATCGCCCCGCTGGGTGCAGCCCGGTGCCGGGACTGGGCTCCCCCGGCCCCACACACGCGCCAGAGCGCCAGGCCCGGTGCTGCCCAGCCACCCGTAAACGCAGAGGCAGTCGGTGCCTCCGGGAGGCACGAGTAGGAGCTTTGCAGCCTCACGCACAAAACCTGCTAGGGCACAGGGGGAAAAACTGCCACTGGGGAGAGTAAAAAAGCCCCAAAGCTGGCGGGGCAGAGCTGGCGACTGCGTGTCCCCCATCACGGGCTCGGGTCAGCTCCCTCCGCGAGCCGTGGGGGTGGTGCAGCAACGCGCTTCCGCTCCTTCCGCGAACGCCACTGAAGTTTGTCCCTCGGCAGCCGCCGTATCGGCCGCTCCTCCCGCCGCTGCGGCTTAGGGTTGCGCGCGCTGGGGCCTTGGCGGGTGGCGCGCGCTTTTCAACCGCCATGAGCCTGTGGGTGGACAAGTACCGGCCCGGCTCCCTGGGCAAGCTGGACTACCACCGCGAGCAGGCCGCGCAGCTCCGCAACCTGGTGAGGGGGAGTCCTGGGCCTCCCGTGTGGTGCTCTGCGGCCTCCCTGGCGGGCTCTGCCCAGTGCCCGTGCGGCCTCCAGCCGTGGCGGGCGGGGGCCGCCTGAGCGAGCCCACTGCCAGGCCCCTCTGCTCCCCGCCGCGGGGATCCTCCGGGAGCCGGGGTTGCGCGGCCCTTAAGCTGCGTCTGCGGGGCTGCAGGGCGGGGGTTGGGAGCTCTCTACCTCGGTGCAGGCCCTGTTCTTTGGAGGAGCTTCCCTGCCGGGCGCCGCCGGTGGGAAACTGCTCCGCTGGCATCGTGCTCTGCTCGGGAGCCTGGCCTTTCCCCTAAGGACAAGACTGCGAGGAAATAGGTGGTTTGGCTTTTTCGGAGGTGATGTGCCTCTGTGCTGCATGTTGGTTTTGGCTGAGAATGATCAGTATCCGTGAGAGCAGGGCTTGACTTGTTTAACTGAAGTTAGCTGAAGGCTTTAAGGTGAGCAGCTGGGAATAAAAGTAATGACTATGTAATTGCTTGGATGTTGAAAGCCTGCTTCCCCTGCCAGATGTGCTGACTTCACTAGACCGCTGGATTAATTCACTCTATTAGTGTTTCTCTAATGTAAATTCTGACGGTGGGGTTTGGTCAGATGTTTTCTAGGTCATGCTTTTCAATAAACAAACTCCTAACTTCATTTAAATACAGGCTATTTATTCCTTGTTTGCCCAGATTGAAGGCTTGCAAATGAAACAACAAAGTAATTATATATATGGATATATATACATAATTCTACATGTGTATATCTGTTTTAAACTTTGTTTTAATCCTTTTTCTTTTGTGTTTATTGCAGCTGGCACTCTTGAAACCCTGGAAAGCCTGTAGATGTTGGGGTGGTTTTTTATTGGGTATTGGGTTTGGAGTTGGGTTTTTTTGAGGGGTGAGGTATTTGTAGTTAAATGAGTTATATATGGTCTTCAGAAAAATATGATGTTCTGTAGGAAGCACTGCTGTGGGAAAGGAATTCAGCAGTTCTAATTCTAGGTACTATGTTATAATTGAGCTGGAAAAGTCGTTTCATGTAAATGAGTGAGAATGGAAGGACGAACACACTCTTATAAGGCAGAAATTGTTGTAGCTAACTAATTGCCTTGCTTTGTGTTCAGGTTCAGTGTGGTGACTTCCCTCATCTGTTGGTGTATGGACCATCAGGAGCTGGAAAAAAGACAAGAATAATGTGTTTGTTAAGGGAATTGTATGGTGCAGGAGTAGAAAAACTGAGGATAGAGCATCAGAGTATAACGGTAAAAAAATAAATCTCCCATTTTCTGCGAAGTAATGTGGATATTTGTATACTGATGTATTTCTGTTGTGGGGCATTTATATTTAGTTGAGTTTTAAAAATATTTTTTTTTTCACTCAGTATTTTCAAGCTCTTTTGTGTAATTAGTTCGACTAGATTGGTTACATGAACAAACACTTTTGCCAGATGTTCTTGTTCCTTAGATCTTCATGAGGAGGAAGCTGTCCCTGTTTCTTGTTGTTTTCTTTGGCTGGTTGGTTGTTTTTGTGTTGTATTTGTTTTGGATTTTGTTTTGGTTTGTTTTTCTTTACATGTCAGTTTAGACAGTAGCATGTGTTGTAATAGACTAACTCTCAATTATATGCATAGAATTTCATTTGTCTGTAAAAATAACCCTCATTTTTAAAATTGTTAGCACTGCTTTTTGCAAATATGCAAATTTTAACTTCTCACTCCCATAGTGACAATTTCAGCATTAGCAAAAAAAACCTTATTTAAATTCTGTCTGCCTTGGTCTTAGGCATTTACTTGTTTATTATTAAAATGTTATGTTATTCATTCAAAATCCTTGTTTATTGAAGGCTTAGCCAGAAAGGTATTATAAACCTTTACTGATAAGTAGGTTATTTAATGCTTGCTTTTTAATTCTGAGTAGTGAAACAAATATAATACTTGCAGTGGATGGCAGAAATATAGGATATTTTTAACTGTTCAGACCCAAATTCAGTGGTGATATAAATACTAGTGTTTTCTTTAAACGAAGTGTAGACTTGAAATCCTTTGCCAAGAGAAGTAAACAGCCTCTTCAGACTTGTCCAGAGGGTTTCCCTCCAAAACTTTAGTTTGGAGGGACAAGGTATCACTTATTTTGAACAGGTTATTCTAATAACAAGATTTCTTGTTGTGAGACTCAGTAACTGGAGTATGCAGAAATATGTGCTCTGTTTTATTCTAATAATCATTGCTGTTATTATTTTACAGGCTGGATGATGTGTCAGTTCTCCTCCTTTGGAGGTGGGGTTGTGGGGGTATGAGAAGCATTAATCTAGTGTCTTGACAGTTCTTTGATCTTTGAGACTTTTGGTTTGCCTGTGATCCAGCCAGTTGTAACCTGTAAGATAGTTTTTTTTCATCAGAATTTTAGAACACTCTTTCTGAAATTTAATGTGCTTGCTTTCTACATAGGCACCTTCTAAAAAGAAAATTGAAATCAGCACCATTGCAAGTAATTATCACCTTGAAGTTAACCCAAGGTAAGCGTACAGTAAAAATGTCCCACTTCAAATATAAGCCACTAGTCATATTGCAAGTAGTTTCAACCTGGGTATGTAAGGGCCTGGTTGCCCAACTTATTGCCTGAGCAAAATGGTTTATGGGTTTTGACTGCAAATGGGAGCAAGGAGAGGATTTTTAATTGGACAGTTCTATAAATGAATAGAAATTTAGAGTGCTGTATACTAAGACAGTAATGTTTTGCTTAACTAGTTGCATAAGCATGCTGAGGTCTGGGTAACAGAAACAATTCTGTATTCGTAGACTTAACCATTTAAATTGAAATTGTGAACTTTTATTGGAACCAACACCCCCATATTATTAGTTCTCTCACAAATGCAAAAATGAAGTGATTTGAAAGTAAGCGAGGTTTACCCAGTAACTCTTAAAGAGTTTACAGCACGGGAAAGAATACCACCACAAAATACAGGGAATCCTGTCATAAGCGAAGTCAAATGTTGATTTAAATGACACAGGCTATAATGGTGTACTGTATGTCCTCTTTGGCAGTTGTGAAATTGCTGGTGGTAGTTCACTGACCCAAAGTAAATAATTGTATTTACCTGAAACCTTCGATGTTGCTTTAACTCACATGAGAGTAAATGTCATTGTGAACTGGGAGTCTTTGGCTATGTTGGCTTTGTTGTCTGAGTTGCAATTATAAGATAACGTGTATCCTGAAGTAACTTTTAGCTTTGTGCTTGTTGCTAAACCTTTTCTCATGTTGCTCTGCATTTTAGAAGCTATTCTCATGTACCGCGTCTTCTTTAAAAGCTTGTTCTGCAGCTAGTCTCTGTGTATTGGTTAGTGAATATCTGCTGGTATTCCAGTACAGACTGAAAGAATTAAAGCTGATACTTCTATTGGTAATTAGCTGTTTTAATATGTCATTTTAGTGATATAAAATGTTTGACTGTTCAGTCTTCTGCTCTGATAACCCAACATTACTGCTACTTCTGTTACTCTCCATGGAGTACTTTTAGTTTGAAACATATAATTGTATCTTACTTTAAATATGAAAATCTTGACAGTGTAGAACTGCTGTATTGTTTATTAGATATAATAGTAGCACTGAGTTTTGATTAAGAATTAATATATTGATTCATAGGCTTTTTTTGGTCATGTTTATGTCTGACCAGACGGTGAAACTGTATGTGCTTTGTTATAGTCTGTGAAGTTTGATTACATTATAATACTGTGAATTCTTGTTGTGCATCTTGAGTAACATTAAACATGATAAAAGGCTAACAGGGAAAGGAAATTAACTTCTGGGAAGGACTTTGCAGACATTGAATTTATTATGGAACTTTATTAGATAGACCTGTTCTTTTTCCTCCAAAAGGAGGATATTGTCTGAATTCCAAAGTCTTGTCTGCTGTTCACTTAACTAGCTTGGATAGGTGCTCTAAAATGGGTTCTCCTAAGTAAGTGGGTAATGAAAGAACAAGGAACAACAAAAATTGAATGTTTGTGTGGTAACTGCCTTGGTTCATTGCTTTCCTGGAATGTTTGGTGTGGTCACATAGTATCAAGGATAATCTTTCACGGTGAAATTATGACTCTGGGTTCTCTGTTACTGCAGATAATAATTTATCTTTAAATGTTAGGAAACTATTTTAGTCACTTTCCATTTCCAAAAACTGGCCTACCTTGTAAGTAGAACTGGCTTGTTTCATTTTGGTTTTTATGCTGTCTGCTTCCTTTTGAAGGACAGATCTCTGCAGTCAAAGTCAGCGTAGCCAGTTCAGCAGGTTGTGAACTGTTGAGCTAATATTCTTCTGTATGTTGTGCTGCCTTCTACTTGGCAGGAATGGGAAATGTCTGGTTGAGTGGTGAAATATTGCAGAGCTACTTCTGCTTCTGTGAAGGCAATAGTTGGGGATGCTGAAGAGTGTGGGTTTTTTTCCCTTTTCGCTTTTTCAGTAATCTAGCTTGCAAGTCAGTCCCCAGTGGTTGTCAAATCTGAGCCAAGCTAGCTGAGCCACTGACCTGGGGAGTGGGAAAGCTGTGCAGTGCTGCTCTAGGGGATAGTAAGGAGAAGAGGCAGGGAAGAAATCTAGTATTTCCTCATGTTTTCCTGCCTTCTAAGATGAAAAAAATTGACCATCTGTGCTGTAATAGTATCTGAGTATCAATCTTCTACTACTAGCTCTTTAACTTCACTGTGTCTGCCATTCAAGTCTACATTAAGCATATAGGTTGTTCATAGCTTGACATCTAATTTTCAGGGGAAAAATCCTATGCATTTACGGCAATCCTTTGAGTCAGGCATTCTCTTATGTGGTTAGACTTAATTTTTCTTCCCATAACAGGTAAAAATGTTTACATTATGTGTCTTTGCCCAAATAAGTAAAAAAAAAAAAAAGTAAGCTTTGGTTTGTTTTATTATTGAGAAGGCAACTTTCAACAAAGCATGTGTGTTGAGCTTAGTTCTAACCTCAACAGCTTCTGAATTATTTTGGAATTCTTGTTTAGTCAGTTAACCAAGGGGCTGCTTAGGAGGATGTATTTTATATGCAGTATGAAGTTGCTGTAAAACAAGTTTTATTCAAACTCCTGGTACAGTGATGCAGGAAACAATGACCGTGTAGTAATTCAGGAGCTCTTGAAGACAGTAGCACAATCCCAACAGCTTGAGACAAGTACTCAACGAGATTTTAAAGGTGAGTAAAAACAGTTAAAACCAGTCAAAGTACTTTTTAAACTTGTTTTTCGGATATTTCAGCTGACTGTTTTGTTTGTACCTATATTTTGCATGAGGGCACACATGAACCTTTCCCAAATCAAGCAACCTCCTGTTTTACTTCCACTGTGCAAATATCTGGAATGGTTAAATACTCAGTATGAGGTTGTCTCGCGTGTTGGTTTCTTAAGTGGACAGGGTGTAGTTGAATGACTGTGGCTGGGCAGAGGGAGCTGGGATTCCTGCTGGAAATTTCCCAAGCCTGCTGTTGAAATGTATGGTAACTCAGTTTACATCTACAGTAGTAGTTGAGTTGTGAGCTTCTGAGGCTCAATGTTGAGTTGAGGGGCAGCATAGTCTTATGATGAACGGTGTTGTGCAAGTTAGGAGTTAGCTCATCCCCCAAAATGCTACAAAGAAGCGCTATCTTAGGTAGAAAGTTTTAGAAGCATTTTATTCATAGTGTACCGAAGGACTGTGGGTAAGAAAATGGAGAAGGCTTTCACTGAGTTTTCTAAGATGCATGCTGCTACAACTGGCTTATTTTTCTTCCTCATGACTAGATTGAAAGCAAAATCAGAACTATATAAAAAGAGATTGAAGGAGAAAGGAAATCTTGACAGATAGAATAGAGTAGACATTAGTTGTAAATGGTCATGGATATAGTACATTGTCTTGTTTTCCTCCCTGTTCTTAGGAAATGCTATGTTTCACCTACACTGATTAGCTCTCCAAGTTAATTGATGTATATCTCCTTACAACTGCAGTCATTCTATGCACCTCAAAGTATCTAGTAAGTGGCTGGTCTCCTTAGGCTGCATATAGAACTAGAAGAGAAATGGGAGAAGAGTAATGGGATGACTTTCTTCTCCAGGCTGTTTTCACTGCCTAAATTAGAGTACTGAAATTAGCCGTCTATGAGTTGCCTATGGAGGAGCCTGCAGAAGGCAGCTGGTTAGGTTAGCTGCTTTGTATTAGGTGTCTCCTGATTGTTCTGAAGCATTTTTGGAATACTTTGGGTTTTTTTAAAAGGCCATGGAAATGTGCTGCAGCTACGATTAACAACACAGCTTTCTATTACTTCTTTGTTAAGCTAAGACATTGGCTTTTAAATATAAATGTATTGAGGGGAGTCTTCAAGAAATTTGTGCTTTTTGATATGTCCTTATGCCATAAATTCTTTTGCATTTCTCACTTAAAATTTCCTTAAAAAAATTACTGTACTAATTATTAAAGTGAAAGCTTCTACACCTACCTGGAGTATTTCTTGGCACTGAAATATTGCAGGCCCTTCTCTGAAGAAATTGACATTCCAGGACATGAATATATGGTGTGAAGGAGCAGAAGATGATACAGTCAAAAAGGCACTCAGGTTGTCTTAAGCTTTATTTTCCTGCCTGTGGAACCATGCTGCCTTTTTCTTCTTGTATCATTTATTTTGGTATTACTGCTTGTATGTCAACGTGCTTATTTTCTTGGAAAGATTTTATATTAATAACACCCCCATCTGTAATCCTTTTTCAGTGGTGCTGTTAACAGAGGTCGACAAACTCACTAAAGACGCTCAGCATGCTTTGCGAAGAACAATGGAGAAATACATGGCGACCTGCAGGTTGATCCTGTGCTGCAACTCCATGTCAAAAATTATAGGACCTATTCAAAGCAGATGCCTGGCTGTACGAGTGCCTGCTCCCAGCATTGAAGATGTATGTTGAAACAGAACCAAAGAGAAGTCATTTAAAACTTCTTACTAGATAAATATTTCATAAATCTATAGCAAGAACTTTACTTCCATAAAGTGACCTGTTTCTCTTTGTGGTGGGTGACTTGTCAAACATGTCTTAAGAAAGACTGGTTTGTCTCTGGTCCAGAAGTGTTTCAAGCAGGAGAATCTGTAGGGGCTACGCTATCTGTTAAATATTGCACTCCCTGCTATCTTTTTTCCATCTAGATCTGCCATGTCTTGTCCAGTGTGTGTAAGAAAGAAGGCTTGACTCTTCCGCAGGAACTGGCTCAAAGGATTGCAGAGAAATCTGGCAGGAATCTTCGGAAAGCACTACTTATGTGTGAGTCCTGCAGAGTACAACAGTAAGTCACTGATAAAAATGAATGGAAGTTATACTTGCAGACACAAAAATGAACTTACTTCTGAGGCCTTCTTAGAAAAGGTGACAGTTTGCTTTCATTTTAATTTTTGAAAAAATATTATGTAGGTATCCTTTTACTGCTGATCAAGATATTCCTGAGATGGACTGGGAAGTTTATTTGAGAGAAACTGTAAATGCTATTGTTGGGCAACAGACACCACAAAGGTAGGTGAATACATTTGCTTGCAGCTATAAATTATGGTTTTGGTGTAATCTCCAACCTACAAAAAAAGTTATATTTAAAAATGTGGCATCTTTACTTCAGCTATATGTAATTTTCTGGCTTTTCTACTAGAGCTGGTACTTTGCAGTCAGAGGAAGTGACCTTTAAAATTACCACAGGAGGCTGAATGAGCTTCAAGAATGGAAACAGTTGTTGATTTTCTTTGTTGAAGCTTTGTCATCAAAAGAGAGCATAAGCTTAGTTGCATGTAGTGTTTTTTGGTGGGTTTTTTTGGAGGGTTGGGGTCTTTTTTGTTTTATTTAAGACTCCTGTTTCACCATCTGTGGGATAACACACCTTTATAAAAGAATTAGAAATGAGAGATCATTCCTTTTTTTAACCATTTCAGGAGATGCCCCCTTTATCCATGTCGGTGTCATGATCCTTTTAGTCTGTTCCATATGTTACATGAGAAGTCACTTCAGTTCTTGTGTTTAATTTATATGCTTGTGGCCTCTGACCTGGTATCAAAAGTTGAGAATTGATAACTGTCACTTTCTGCCACCTAATTATCTTACCCCTGCTTGTAAACAATGAAGACAGAAAAACAGTGTAAAGGAATCCTGTGGCTCTAATCAGTGTTGTGGTGTCTTCTCACTCATCTTAAGCATGAATAATAATTTAGATATGAAGAGGAATTAAAGGGAGACAAGCTTGAGACAAATTCTAATAGCCTTGTAGCTTCTAGATTAACCAAGACCATTGTAACTAGAATGTATGTAACTTAGCTTTGAATAAAAGGTGATATGTAGCATATTAATTAAAAGTGACTTGTGCAATGCTTTAATTGATAACATAACACACAAAATAACACACAAACAGAAAAAAAATTTGCTTGGGTTGACTTTTGTTTTTCATGTAGCATATTTCACAAATAATGAAAACACATTAGTATGCTTTGGGGACATATTTCTGATATTTTGTGGTGTCTTTGCAACAGGCTTTTAGAGGTCCGTGGACGACTTTATGAACTCTTGACACACTGCATTCCTCCTGAGATTATAATGAAGGTAATTCAGCTATCTAACACTTAATGTGTTATAAATATTAATGCTATGGCTGTCTCAATTTGAGTTTAAAAAAAGCCAACACCAAAATATCACAAATTATCCAAATATTAATGAAAAGCTGTGTACTTTCCAAATAGACATGAGTGACCAAAATATACTTTTCTCTTGTGTCTTTTTCACTAGAGCAACCAAAATAGTCCAGGTTATCACTCTGAAGCAGTAATTAAAGACCTCATTCCTGCAAACACTGATACATACATAGCCTTTACTTCTCATGATCCTCAGTCAATATACTAGACAGTTATTTAGGTTCATGTTCAGATAGTTGTGTAGATTTTTGGGGGCAGGAAATTTCTGTTTGCTAATTTAGAAAGTGTAAATGTCTAGTTTGTTTTTGTTGCAGGCTTCATTGTTCAACACCTCTGAATGGTTTACTAAAACTTATTCTGTGATCACAAAACAGCAGCCTCATAGCTGAGTAGAAGCAGGGCATGCTTTGTCCCCCTGAAGGCTTCTCAGGCCAGTTTCTGTATTGAGGCATAGATATATTTTATGGGCTAATTTTGGTATGGTTTGTTTTCTTTTGTAAAAGTTTTGTTGTTATAAGTTCAGTATTTGCTATGTCCTAGTGGAGAGGTTTGCTGAAGGATGCTAGACCAGAAGGTCTTGTCAAAGACAGATATCGTCTTGGGAGGAAAAAAAGCAAATTGGATGTGCATGTTTTTATTTTAGGCAGAATGGAAGGATGCTGAAGACAACTAGAGCAGAACAAAGATTAAAGCTGTTTGCAACTTACCCTAGGTAGACTTTGCCATCAGACGAAATTACAAAATAAATTTCTTTCCTTATTAACTGATTTCTGCTTTTGACAGTTTTGATAGACATTTCTTTAACTTTCCTTTCTCATGGTAGGTTAGTAGATCCTGCATTGCCCTGTTTGAGGACTGTTGTCATCAGGCCAAAAGTGGATGTTCTCTACCTGCTCCCTCTTCATAAACCTTAAATGGTCTAGAGATACTTCTCATTTAATCCTGACCATTTTAATAGGGATGGATTTGCAATTATTTTATTGCTGTCTTAAATCTAAAATAATGCATATTTGGTTTTTGTATTGACTGAAGTACTACAATAGAGTATCTTATGTGTGTCTACACATATGTATGTATGTAAATATAAACAGATATACTTAAATATAGATAGAGAGCAGCTCTGAGGAGAAGGACTTGGGGATATTGGTGGATGAGAAGCTCAACATGAGCCGGCAGTGTGCGCTTGCAGCCCAGAAAGCCAACCGTGTCCTGGGCTGCATCAAAAGAAGCATTAGCAGCAGGTCAAAGGAGGTGATTGTCCCCCTCGAGTCTGCTCTCGTGAGATCGCACCAGGAGTANGGGTAAATTTAGACTAGACATTAGGAAGAAATTTTTCACTGTGAGGGTGGTGAGACACTGGAACAGGTTGCCCAGGGAAGTTGTGGATGCCCCATCCCTGGAGGTGTTCAAGGCCAGGCTGGATGAGGCTTTGAGCAACCTGGTCTAGTGGAGGGTGTCCGTAGGGGGGTTGGAACTTGATGGTCTTTAAAGTCCTTTCCAACCCAAACCATTCTATGATTCTATAAATGGTAAATAAGCCCTTTCCTTGTTATTTATTAATGTTGTTTCTCTTTGTGTTCCATGCCGTTGAGATAGCAAGGGTATTAATATCACTTACTTCCTGTCTTGGTAAAAAACTCTCCCCAGGGTCATATGCCTGCTTGCAGTAGAGAGAACAGTATTTGGAGATGAGGTTAATTTATTTTCTTTATGAAGGCATAAGTAGTTCCAGTATATTATTTTTTCCTATCTAAAAACACAATAGGTAACATCTATTTTGACATGAGTGAACTAGTGGTCATAGCTTGGCTATTTTCAGAGAAATTAGGTTATACTGTCCTGGTTTTTTTCCCCTTTTAGGGCCTCCTGACAGAACTTCTAAATAACTGTGATGGACAACTGAAAGGAGAAGTTGCACAGATGGCAGCTTTCTATGAACACCGCCTGCAACTGGGCAGCAAAGCCATTTATCATCTGGAAGCATTCGTAGCAAAGTTTATGGCAATTTACAAGAAATTTATGGAGGATGGTCTAGATGACATGATGTTTTAACTCTGACTAAAGTCCTACACAGAATGTTGTGTCACGATGCCAGTAATGTTACAAATGTTACCTACTTGTCCATGCTCAATTGCATGTGGGTCTAGTTCAAAGTCAAATACTTTATTTTGCTATTAATGTAAAACACAGTGAACTAAAGAACAATATTTCTTCAGTTTTAGAAACCAAATGGATTGTTTGACAGCCACAAATCCATCTTAGGCTAATGTATTTTGTATGGATCCATTCAGAGAGACAAGTTGCCTTGGAAGGTGTGTAAGGTCATAGTTGCTTTGCAGGATTTGTAAGCTGATGTTGGGAAGAGAGAACATGCTTGCTTTTTGACTGTTCGTGGGCAAGGCTGTAAGCAAAAGATGGTTCTTCATGTTGTGGTAAGTTCCAGTTTGAGTATATATGTTCTGCCGACCAATTGATGTATCTTGCTGTTTGTCTGGCTTCTTTTAGCTTAGTCAGGCTGTGTTCTGTGCTTTGTTGACACAGAATGTTTTCTGACCCTTGTTTGTAAGCAGTTGCATTGAAATTGTGGATGAGCAATACTTTTGTGTTGGTTGTAAATCAGTTTGACAACACAGAACATTTTATTTAGAAGGAATATACCTATTATAAAGCAGGTCCACTTGCTGTCTGACCCTTTCAGGTTCACCTCAACATACATAGCACTGTTCAGATAAAGATTATTCCTTTGACTGTGGTTTAACCAAGGGTAAGATTTAAACTTTTAACAAATATTCTTTCACCTCTTAATTTGATATGTGGCATTTTTAAAATGGTAAAATAAATTGTACAAATCTGAACAACAGATGAAGTGCTGAATTAGTGTTTTCTGCTGTCTGTGACTGCCTAGGTATGTACATTCATTTGGTTTGATGTAGACTGTCTTTCAGAAAGGTAAGTTATATGCACCCCCCCCCTCCACTGTAGGACTAAAGGGAGCCACTGAAGTTTAAAAAACCCAGCCCCATAAAATAATAAAAAAATGCAACTTTATGCTGCAAGTCTCTCACATGTTATGCCTATGTACTATGGTACACTAAAAATTACTGAATTCATGCTCTCCGATGGTATTTAAGTGAATTAAATAATGTTTCTTATTCCCCACCCCCCCTTTTTTTTATTTTAGCAGGGAAGGGTTTAATATTTGGGGATTTTTGTGTTGGGTCAAGTTATGCATAATGGCAGTTTTTTGGAAGCTAGGGCCCTCCCTCTAGTAATTGATAAAAAATCTCACTAATTACTAACTGTGTCGTCCCCTTTAAAATGTACAGAAGGCAGCATGAATCCTTAAGAGATAGTGTCACTGCCATTCTCAGAAACTTGACCATCCCATGTGTGGTATCCATGCAGAGCTTGCCTTCAGATTCATTCTCAGTAAGATGGTGCTGACCTGGTTCATGCTCAACTGATCTCCATAAAACTGAAGAAGTCTAGAAGATGGATTTTTTTTTTTCTTCTGTCTGCTCTTGTAACCCAAATCTACAGCACTCATAGCTTGTCAGACTGTGAGTGCCTTGATTGTCAGAGATTCTGGAAAAGTTAAACTAGTGATAGTGGAAATAAGTATTTAAATCCATTACAAAGAAGAGCACAAGAATGGCAGAAGGGGCATAATTACTGCATGTACAAATTGGTCGCTCTTTCAGGAGCCTCATCTTATCTACTCATTTCTAAAAGCCGAACAAACTTAACATTTGCCTACTACAACCATAGCATGTGATGACGCAAAAGTGTGAGTTGGTGAAAAATGGTGAAACACTTCCTTCCCCCTTCCTGAAAAACCCAACCACAAAAACTAATGTGGGAGAAGAGGGATGGATTTGTGAAAGACAGTTGAAATGCACAGGGGCAGTATTGATGCAGAAGGTGGAGAGGCAGGAGCTGGGTTGTGGATTTGTCAGCTGGAGGAGGCAGAGGAGCAGCTTGCTTTTTCAAAATTGCTCAGCAGCTTTGTCTAAGAGACTGAAACCCCAACATAAATCTCTCTGTAGGTGTTCTTCCTGCATCTTCTTGAAGTTGTATTTTTATCAGGTTCTGTCTGGGATGAATCAAGAGTAGTCAAGGATGAAAAGATGGGATAATGACTAGGGGTCGCTGAGAGAGGAAATGGCTATCGCTGTTCCTGAAAGCCAGCATTTCCCCTGCTGATCCTGCTCCTGCCTCTGTCTTCTGCACTCTAGAATGCACAATTTTAAACAGAAGGGCACAGTAACTCTTAAGTCTCTGCACACAATTTTACTTCTCACAGTAATTTTTAAGGCAATTTTGCCTTAGTATCTATAACAGGCTGCCTGGGGAAGTGGTCATGACTTTAAGCCTGTTGGAGTTCAAGGAGCATCTGGATGATGCTCTTAGTTTTAGGTAGTCCTGCAAGCAGCAGGGAGTTGGACTTGATGGTTCTTGGGGGTTCCTTCCAGCTTGAGAGATTCCATGATAATGATCAGCAAGTGTTGTGCTTTTTGGGACCATCTTGGAGGCTAACTACCTTGGATGCTGCTTCCCTTCCCCTTAGTGTAGCTGTAGCGCTTGCTCAGAGGTGATGTGGCGCAGAGCTGAGGGCCTGGGCTGCGCTGGAGGATGCAGGGACCAGTAACCCCCATCATCTGTGCTGTGCTCTGACAAATGGGGCTGATGGGAATGTGTGAGGGGTGGCTGTTGGAAATAAAAAGGAGTTTTCTGCCAATTTTTCCTCTCAGGAGGTTGCTGTTTAACCCTTTTACTGGAAAAGCAGAACCTTAGCCTGGTAAGCGGGGGTGTCCTGGGGCGGGCACAGCTGCATCCGCAGCCCTCGTGCACCCAGCTGGTGACAGTGCCGTGCTGGACCTGCACTGAGCACTGCACACCTGCTTCATAGATCCGGTGGGAGAGGCAGTGCTTTAAACTTTTAGACTTTTAAACACTGAATAACACGGGACCAACCTCTAGATGATCCATTTCTTCAGCTGATTTAATCTTTTGAGACCTGCTTAGAATTGCTTCTGAACTGCATGCTGTGAGGATTGCCCTTGGTTTCATCCAGTGTCACCTCCTGCTAGGTCCAGATGAAAACTCCCAGCTGTTCCCACCCAGGTGGGATGTAAGCACTGAACAAGTCTAAGAGGTTGCAGAGGAGTCAGCTTCATGTTAGCACAGAAAACCAGAGGTGAAACTGATTTTGAAAAAAATGATCAAGAAACTAAAGCATTTGCTGTCTTTAGTTAAAACTTTCTCTGCTCTGCAAAGATCAGCTGTGCAAAGGGCAAGTTGTGCATTCAGACTTTATGCCCCATTTCTGAAGCCCGTGTTAACTCCTGTGAAAAATGTTATTTTTAAAATCATATTTTTTTTAGCCATCCATTGTAAACAATTGTACTTCAGCATTAATCATAATAAATGTCTGATTGAAAGATTACTTTCAAAATGTATTTTGTCAAATAAATTCATAGGAGAAAAGCTGACACTCCTCGTGTCCCCTTCTCTGCCAAAGAAGTACCCTGATTATCGCAGGCTAGAAGGTATGGTAGATAAGAGTTCATTATCACAAATTTTCCTTCTAGTGCAGGAAATTCAAGTTTATTACAGTTCATTGATATAAAATAATAGCTGTAATTTGTCTTGTTGGAAAGAGCTCTGCTATGCCTGAGCAGCCTTTAATCCTTCTTGCTGAACATTTTTTGCCTGTGCTAACAATTGGTGCTGTATAAGTTTGTTGCCTTGGATTTCAATCAATGACCCAAACCAAAACCCAGAGTTGTAGTCTGCTAAACAAAAGTTGTTTTAACATGACAGTGAAATGTGTTTCTAGTTGCTGAAGGCCAAAATACTTCCTTTTATTGTTATATTTCGTAAGGAGGGAAGGAATGTAAAATCATAAGCATGCAAAAGAAATTAATCTCTGTTGTCAAATGTACCCTGCAGGCTAATCAATAGTACATCATGCAAGTTGCATGTCAGGAATTAGTTACACAGCACAAAATGATGAAGATTAAAAGAGTTTGCCATTAGCTTCAATACATTGGGGAATTGACTCAGAATTTTTCCTGTCACCCAAATTGAAATTATCTTCTGTCCAAATTAACTAGGACACTGGGGCCTAACCCAGTATTTTTTTTTAAAGCAGTGGATGCTTTGCTTGTCTGAAAACTGAGCCTACTAGCAATTAAACATTCCTATAAGAGATTTACTTACACAAATGTCTACAGTGTGTGTGCTGAACTTCTGGAAGAAATTATATACTCTCTTTCAGCACACCTGAACTAACAGATATCCCAATCATTTGAGTGTTAGATGGTATTTTTGTGGGTATGGGTTTGACATTTCTTAAATAGGAGTGAGACATAAGATAATAGGAGCGGAAGGAGCCTGATGCATCTAACTTCACCCCTGGTCCACCTGTGTTTCTCCTAGCAGAGGTGCTGGGGCACCCATCACCGCCTCTGTCCTGGCACCTTCTTGGAGCTGATCTTCAGTCCTGTCCCAAGACATGGAGCAGGTGTCGGTCTTTCACTGTGGAGCCTGTCTTAGGAACAACATGCTATGAGATGTCATCTAAAATGCTGGGCAGCAGCTAAGGTTGCTGTCTTCTGCTTCCCTGCAGTAACACAGTGCTGGGAGCGTCCTCGCTGCCACACCAGAGTGCTCTGTCAAAGTTAGTCATGGTCCAGTAGCAATGTGTATGGGTGGCTCAGGAGTACCTGCAGCTTGGAGGAAGGTCTGTTTTGCTGTGTCAAGGGAAACCTCTGCCTTTGATACAGAACTGCTTTGTCAGGAATGTGTCCCTGATCCTCCTTTAAGTGACTTTCAGCTCTTAATCAAAATTACAGTTTCTTAGTCCCGTGGAAGTTCTGCAGTTACTTTTAACTCTTTCTTGGGGACCATCTCACAGAAGTGAGTCAATCAATATTATTTTTCTACACAGACTTCTGAGTGTTATTCCCAAACTAATTTCATGCCATGGTAACTGCTGGAGGGCAGTTTCCTGTCTCCCCCTTGTTCATGCAATCTTTTGCCCACGGTCCCTTTGAACCATGTCTGTGCTGCCCTTGAGATTTCTCTTCCTCTTCAGGTCCCCTTCTCACCTGGTTTGCCGGGGAAGCTGGAATACCTGAAACTGATTTCCAAGAAAAAAGGTGGTTGGAAACAGCAGGGGCTGGTTTGAGGGTGGCTTGGGAAAGGTAGAGGAGGTCAACTGCCAGAAAGCATGCATGAAGACGAGCCAGGGAGGGCTTTGGACCCTTGAAGGACAGATGTGAGGGAGATGTCTCTCTGCTGGGGAACCATTGGCCTAGGCAGGGATCTACAAATATCCCTTGTAGGAGGTGAGCAAGGCTCATGCTTTTCCGAAGGCTGGAGCAGTCACCCAGAAGTGGGAGAGCTGGATTCTGTACTTGATCCATCTAAAGAGATTTAAAGTAGTGTGATTCATTTTTTTCCCAATTAATAGGTTTATTTTAATATTGCTTATTAATGCATTTTACTGATAACTTAGTGGTGCATTTAGGAGGGAAGTTAGAGGTTAAAAATAGCTATTAAAATTCTGCCTCCTCCATGATGGAAATAATTTCTACTGTGTATCAGTGGCTGATCTGTTTGATGATGTCCCTGCCTTTCCCACTGCCCCCCCATTTGAAGCCCCTGTGAGATTTGCTGAATCAGTAGTCTGCACAGCTCCTTTTGAGGGAAAGAGGAACACTGGAATCTCTTAAAATAGTAGTAAAAGGGCAAATTGACTATAATATTTGAAAATGATGGTCAGTCAACTAGTTACTGCCTAATATTTATAATTCAAATCTAGCTACTCACCTGCCTTCCCCATCAGCCTGTGGCATTGGCAGGGCTCAGGAGGGGGCAACTCCTCCCCTTTCGTTGGTGTGGTCCACTGCAACCAAATTTCCTGGGCTAGAAGGAGGGCAAGCAAAAGAGCCTGGCTGGGTGCATGAGAAGGCACTCGGGAGGGGAGGAGTCCTAGGATATATCTATGGCTACCGTATGCCCAAGAACAGAAAAAGAAATGTCAGTTTTTGTGTGTTTCCCTGCCCTAAAACGTGGGATCTTCAGGTAGCCCCAGAACATCCCCTCCTCCCCGAATCTCTAGGCTGCTGTGTCCATCAAACCGCCCTGCGTTACAGCCACCAATGCCCAGGTCCTCCTGCCCTGCGCAGTCAATGCTTCCCAACCCAGAGCTGCTCTCTGCTGTTCCCCAGTGTCCCAGAGATCCTTTGTCATGAGGACACCCCAAATTCAGTAGCTGTAATCTTCCAACCAATCTTGAATCTTTCCACTCTTAAACTTCCTTACACCTCCTTTTCTGCCAGTCTGGCTCTAGAGTTGCCCCTTTTTGCCCCCAGGCCCCAGCATATGCCTGTTCTCATTCCAGTCTCTCTGGCTGTGGTTGGCAAGCCTTGCCCAGGATAACAGTTCTTCAGTAACCTTGCCTGTGAAAGACAAGGGCTGCCTCCTGCCCCTGGTGCTGTAGTTGGGAGGGACCTCTGGAGGTTGTCTTGTCCAACCCTCTGCTCCAAGCAGGTCCAGACACGTGGGGTTGCTCAGTGCTCACTAGCTGAGGTTTCAGTATCTCCAAAGACGCAGAATCCACCACCCCTCCAAACAGCCCATTTCACTGCCCTCCCAGGGAAAATCCTTTCCTAATTTTCTAATTTCCCAAAATTTCTGATTGGAACCTTCCTTTGCACATTTGAGCTCAGACAGAAGATCCCCACTCAGCTCTGCTGACTTTCTGCCACAACCCCTCAGTTTGCCCTGTGTGACATGGACCATTCCTGTGCTTGGAAGAGGTTGTGCTCCAACACACAGTAGATCATNATTCCTGTGCTTGGAAGAGGTTGTAGATCAGTAGATCAGCAGGCTGCAGTAGAAGACGTTTTCAGTTTTTATTTATAAAGCTGTTTAGAGATACCTGGATAGGGGGGTGAAGAGAAAGTGCTGGTGGAGAAAAAAAAAGGCTGCTGGGATTTAACTATTGATAAAGATTGCATTTTACTAGCCAGGACTGGTTTTGTAGAAGGTGTCTTTTCCTTACAGGTTCCCATAAAGATTCTATGGCAGCTCTGTCATGGATTACTTTTAAAATACCTTTCTCTGGTATTTTTAACCTCTTTTCCAGCCACTGTTACAAATACCAGAGTTTGGGTATGGGGCAACTAAAGACTGAGAAATGGAGACCTACTGTCCTTCTCCCTCTATTGGCTGACCTGGTGTTTCCCCAAATAATTTTTCTTGGTTTTGCCTGGGACAATTTACTTTGTTGTATTAAATGTGATGCTTTTAGTTGGAAGTCTGTGACAGCCAGTGAATGGCACAGTTTCACTATAGCTAAATGTTTCCAGTGCGGGCTTTCACTGCAAGCAAGCTGGTGTTCTTTTTTAAACTTGCAGTAGTATGTTCATGTCAAATGTTTTGTTGTGCCAAATTATGAAAGTGACGCTTAGCACAGTCCTGATCACAGTGAGATCTGAAAGGCATGCTAGTAAAGCACACTTTTTAAGAAACCTATGAAATATTTTCTGTGCTTTTTACCACTTGGAAGCGTTCTGCAAAATATTGTTTTCAGTCCTGTGTGAGAAGGAAGGAAAAGAAATTAGAAGCCCCATCAAGGAGAAGAAAGAAAGAAGTCAGAATGGCAAAGCAGAGAAGGACAGATCCTGGGGGAAGACAGGTATACTCATTAATTGTATTTACATTTCAAAGATGAGTTAACTGCAGTGTTCTCAATCATACCCTACACTTGGGTTCCCTGCCACACACCATGAATAATAAATGCACTTTGGAGGATAGAATAAGTGACTCAATAGGCTTCTTCCACTTTTAATTTCATGAATCACCTTTATTTGAGAGGTCAGTACAAATGCCTATGGTAAGCGACAATTTTAGGCCAGTAATTACTAATTAAGACAGAAGGCAAGATGCTGGCTAAGGCACTTTTAAATAGATCACAGATAACCTTGCAGGAGCTGATTAACTCAAACAGAACACCTCCTTAGGTGATAGCTACCAAATGATACTTGGAACAATTTTTAAAATGAAAAAGGATGAGGGAAGAGGATTTATGAAACTCTTGGCTGAATTTTCTCTGGAGAAAGAATTTTGATAATAAGTGGAATTAGCTGTTTGCCAATTAGCAGGCAGTTAGAAGAAAGACATTTACCCAGTGGGAAAATCTTTTATGATAGACTCGCACTCATCAAACCTGTTTACGCTGGAGGAGGATAAACAGTGCTGCGCTCACAGTCCCTTAGGTCTAGTGATGTGAGCAGCACTGGCTGCTGCTACCGTGCCAACTTCCCATGCATGGGACTTGGTGTGACAGTGGCAAGCACAGAACAGAGGACCCCAAGATGTGCTTGTGGCTCCTGGGATGGCTGTGGACAATTTCCCAGGGGTCCACAAAAGAAATTAGGAACAGCACAGCAACTGCCTGTGGAAAAATAATTGAGAAATGTCTGACACTGGGGAATTTTTAGGGTCCTGCAAATCAGAAAAGGCAAGAAGACATTGGCTTTATTAATATTAGTATCTGTAAAGGTGATCAGCCTTGGTTGATCAGAGAGAGAGTGTCAAACACTGGAAGCTTTTCTGAAAGTGTCTCTGACAGGTGAGGCCTCAAATGACCATAAATTCAGAGTAGCAGGTGGTGTAAAGAAGAGCTGAGCCAGGCTGCTGCTTTTTGTCTTTTTTTTTTTTTTTTCCTAGCTTAACAATGAATTTTTCTGCACGGTTCCTACAAAATAGGGATATATAGGCAGCACTGCTTGGTCAAAAGGTGGAGCGAACGACAAATCTGTCTGATTTTACTGTTGCTTATGCACCTTTTTTCCACCCTCAGAACTGAAAAGGTTCCTAGGTAGGGTCCATCTCTCCTAACCGAAGCATCCAAGAACCAGTGTTTAAGGCTGAGCTCCTCTAAGCTCCTTCTACAAGCAGTGTCGAGAGATGAGCAGGGGCTGACCGTGAGCTCTCTAATCCTAACAGCTCCTCAAGCAGTGTTTCATGGTTCACCCTCTAAAGGGGCTATTTCTTGCCACTAACTCCACAGGCAATATGGAGCACAAAGCTAGACTCACATATAGATCTACAGTTTAGATACCTAAATGAGGCCAGAAAAATTGTACCTTTCTGTTCCAAAATCCAGCTCAGAACAGCAAAGAGCAGAAGAGGAAAACAAATTAGGACTAAGCACTGCTCAGGAGTGCAGAGCATTTCCCTGCTACATCCCTTGCTGCAGGGTAGCGCCTACCCTGAGAACAACAAATGCAGATTGTGATGTAGAAACGAAGGAATGAACTCAGTCCTGGTTTTGCTACTGGCATCCTGCTCAAAACGAGAATTTCAAATAGAGTTTATGGCTTTATAACATTTGTGACATGCATAAATGTGAGGAAGTATTAATACGTGAGCCTTCCAACCAAATCCATGTTTTTACTTGATTTCCCTGCACAGTTGGGGCCCTGTCCTGAGGCAGCTTCGTTTGCAAGAGGCTGAATTTACTCTGATCCCAGCACCCTCCAGAGACAACTATGTGAGTGGAAGCCATCCTGTGTGGAAGCATGTCTAACCTATGTGCTGCATGAGAACTGGGCCTTTACAGTTTTGTTTAGCTCAACACAAGGATATTAACCCTTTGTTGAAGGGCAGGGTTGCTTTTAGAGCTGCTGACAGTTGTCTGGAGATTAAAATTCCTTCCAGTTAGGCTAGTCTGTCCCTATGAATTGGATCTTGTTTGGGAACACCTAACACCGAGCAGGCAGACGTATCAGCATTAGGAAAAATCCTGTGGTGACTCATTGCACCCTAGGGAAGAACTGGAGATGATGGACAGCTTTGTTCAGAGAATACTGGAGCAGGCTAAAGCCTTCCAAGAGGAAGAGTCAGATTCAGTATAACGTACTTGGTTTTGTTTCCAGGAAAACTAAACATGAGGTGTGCTTGAGGGCAAGGACTGGCAGCTAGATCAAAGGCATTTTTCTGGCGCATTGCTTGGGTTAACAGCCTGTTGGAGGGTAGGAGTAGACATGACAGAGAGGTGCAACCTGCTGCTGCTGCTTAGTGCAACCTGAAGCTGCACTAAAACACAGGGAGATGCTGTCAAGTCCTTCTGGCAATGGAACAAGTTGTATGAAATGAAGGGAACAGTGTCATCAGAGCTGAGTGGCAGCAACATTTTGTGACTGAAAATTATTTTCTTCCCTTGCGCAATTATAATAACATTTAGGTGGAAAAAAGGAGCACTGAAGAGGCAGTCATTACAGATGGAGGAGACTGATTATCCCCTCTAGCTTTTCCACCTGAAAATACAAGATGTACTATGATACTGCTAACATGAACTCCATGGGAGGAAGTAAAGGAAATGTGATTACAGATATTGTATTCAAATTGAATTAAAGCTGCATTAAAAAACTCAGATTACTGTACTGTTCCATGCCACATTGGAAAAAATTATATGCGTCTGCCACTGATAGACATGTAAAGAATATGCAGGGGTTTGTTTCTCAGAAAACAAGTTTGATCTCTGACTTGCTGATTCACAAATCCACAGAAACAAAAGCAGGAAGAAAAATTATGAACAGTCTTCTCCAGCACCTAAATAATCGTCAGCAAAGCAGCCGTGTTGCTTGGGATTTTTTTGGTTTTCTTCCAATGTTTACTCTACATTGCAACCTTAAGCAAAGTTGCTTACCTCATTTTATTTATCTATAAAAATTGGATGATGAATCTGAGCTTCTTTGTAAAAGGCGAATCTGTAGATAAAAGCACTAGTATTGCATACTGATGTTAATAAATATTTCCCCCATTGACTAGAGGTCACTGGCACACTTTTCGGTGTTATTCACTGTACAGATTTAAATTAGTTATTAAATCCTTCTGTTCATCCTAGTTTTGCTGACAGGGAGAAAGAGCAATCCAGGCTTAAGCATGCAAGTCAGCTCACTTTTAAAACTATTTTTTGTGGGAGGTCTTGTCGTGGCATATATGGAGACAAATATCTCTTTGCTTTCTTGGCTATGACTGCTACAAGGCAATGAAAAAAGATCTCTAGACTATGACAGTGTCATGAGTTACTGTCTCTGCCATGAGGGCTCTGTACACCTAGTAATTCTCCTAAAAGACAGTTTGTGTATCATGTCTAGAAGTGTCATATAGGCTGACAAAGTGAACTGCAATAAAATAGTGTATCTTTCAATTACTTCCCATGTTATGTTATATCAAGTTGGAGAGTACAATAAATTTTAAAATAGAAAGTTGACATGAATGATTATATAGTTATAAATGAATAACAAAGACTTTTAATGCACATGTAAATATAATCCAGCAATCACCTTCCAACTGTATTCTCCCTATTTTAAAACAACACAACACAGCTGGCAGCTGTTTATGAAAAGGGGTCAGTGTGCTAAAATGTGCTCAGACTGAAATAACACCTCCAGAAAAAAAAATTTCAATAGAGATGTATTTTAAGAACAAAATCAAAGAAAACAAAGTCACAGAACCTGAGAGTTTCTAAGCAGTCTCCTCCTCGTATATTCCGCTCTCCCCAAAAACAGACTCAAGGCTATAAAAACCTTCAGGAAGGATTCTCAGAAGCGCTGAGCTTTCAAAAGGAAGAAAGCCCCAAGTATTCTTTGTGCATTTCAACACGGAAATGTCCCCTAGATCTTCCACACTTTAGTCTTTTCTGCAATCACGCACCAACTGGCATGGTCAAAGTATGAATGAATAACATGTATGTAGCTCAGGAACAAGACGCTTTATCAGCTCAGCCAATTCCCCTTCCTTAAAAATGTGGTAGTACCTCAGCCATGCCCCACGAGGTCCTGTCTGCTGCGGGCTCTGTGCAGTCAGGACGCGCTCATCGACGGCTTTCTGCAGGGAAGAGCCTGTTCTTTTGTTCTGAGGTTGGCTGAAAGCTCCTTGTTCTGGTTGGTGGTCTATTTTAAGTTGTTGTCTGACAGCTAATTCTTTCTGATGTGAAATCAGGTCAGGTAAACACACTTTGCTGCTGTCGTGAAGAGCATCTGCAGCCACAGGGAGCTGTATAGTTGCTTGCCCTAATTCTGAATAGTAACTTCTGAAAGCCTTCGAGCAGCGTGACATGGGCAGCACAGGTTTAACAGCCACTTCAAAGGCTGTTGTATTTTCAAAACTCAGTTTGCAATGTGGAAAAAAGTCAGAAAGCCACACTCTGGTTTTTTTCAATTTTTTTTTTCTTTGTTTAATTCATTCAGCTGAACACCATAATTGCAGTATCTAATGAGCTCTTCTTGGTGCCACTGATCACCCACATCTAACACTGAGTCAAGTGATCTTGAGAACAGAGAACATCTCAGAAATTTCTCTAACACCGTGCATGGCTCTTTATTTCTCCCCTCCGCAGGATGAGCTCCTTGCTGTCCTGTGTGCCTCTGAAGTCCCATCCGGCCAATGACAGGGCTGGTTCAAAGCCAACTCTTTGTCCTTGTGAAGAACTGATTTTTGTACTTCATGTGAGCAAGGCTCACCTGAGGAGCAGGAAGGAGGTGAAGGATTCCAAGGAACAAAGACTTCTTGCTTTTCAAATTGTCTCCATTTTTGCTCCATTGCCCACACATATATCATTATCTGGCCTCCTACTCTCAAGATGCAAGCCATCTCTTTTATTGCTAGTATGCACCTCTCCATTGAAAAATGGTGAATCACTAGAACAGAACAGATAAGGTGAATAAGTATCCCTCGAGACACTAATGAATACAGAGTGTAAAGACAGCGACTGGTTCTGACATACTGGCAGCTGGTGATTTGCATCACAGGAACACAGAATTTATCTTCCATTGTGCTATGTGTTATTGTACTATCTCTAACATCTCTAACATTGTACTATCTCTAGCTCTAAAGAGTCACTAACACAGTGACTTATTTTAAAAACACAGCAGAATTTAGAAATGTTGAAACAAGTGACATCTTTCAGATCAGCAATAAACAACACAACAGTCTTGTTTTCTCAACAGAATGCTACTCCTTGGTCAGTGGCAAAGCAACCTGGCCCTTTTTTACCCACACCCAGTCCTCATCTGCAGCCTGAAAGAAGCACCTCTGAAAGACTGAGGCCATTCATGGTCCTTGCAACAGCCATGCTAGTGATCCTGCTGATGATATACATAAAAAAGGATGATGTTAAAACTGCCTGCCCATTTCTCCTGCCTGCCCTCTCCTCTATTGACAGACATTAGCAGCAGAGCAGAAAAAAATGACCAATCACTCTCAGCCTGTGATACATTTAGATTATCAACATATGGGTGAAAGACAGTCAACCACCATTTGTCTACTTCTGCCATTACCAATATAATGAAAACAAATAATTAGATAATCCCACTCTTGCTTGCTAGCCCTCCATACCACACAAACATACGTGATGTGGAGAATGCCTCGTTGTCACAATGGTGAAACTTAAGCAGCACATCTTTGCTTGAGTTGGAACAGAGTTTAAATTTGACTCCCATTTCAACAAAAATTTTTGCCCCGAAAAGGGCAACTAGTCTCAGGCAGGAGTTTGTCAAACAGCAGCTCTGCAGGTTGGCTCCAGCTCTCAGACTGTGCAGCTCTAGAGTAATTCACAACAGACGTTGAGGTCTTGGTGCACAGCAGGGACTGCAGCAATGTTTCAGCTACATCGAATGAATACTACATGAGAAATAAGAAGAGGAAACAACCCTGGAACAGTGCTGGAAAGGGAAGGGCATGTACTAAACACATTGAAAATTAAAACCAATAGAATTAGTGGTATTGATCCAACCTTAGATTTTCGTCAGTGAAAGTGCCTGTGCCAGTTTGGGCAGATATTTCTACACATACACGTTACAATGATAAACTAGCTTTTGGTTTTCACAGAAAAATAACAGATCTTTCATGAAAAAAAATGATGTAAGCTTTCAATACTTTCTAGAAATGTAAGTATAGAAAATGCTAGCAGAAGATCCTTATGTGCAGCCTCTCTGTGTCTGTCAGGGTGGCCCTTCACCATCAAATCCATTTTGCCTCAGAAAAAGAGATACTTTACGGTTAAAAGAATAAAAACATGCAATACAGCTGAGATAAGAAAACACTCTCTCTGCAATGAATGATGCGTTCAGAGCCTCAGTGGCAACGTGAGGATCAAAAGTCAAGCTTTGAAGAAATAGAGTCTTTTAACATTTAGTTATTCAGCTGCTCTGCCTGTACGTTTCACTTCTCTGAGATGAACAGATATCAAGTCCAAAAGCTCAGGTCTTGTAGTAGGAGTCGAGACATTGACACATTATGGCCTTTTTAATTAAAAAGGCATCAAGTATCATTTAAGAAATTACAGCATATTAATAAAACCTCACACTGAGCAAAACTTCAGTGTTCTCAAGATAAATTAATCTTGAAATCTATGGGTAATATATTCCATTTAAAAAATGCATAACTCAAGGAAAAAGAGCATCTGCATGGGGCAACATCACCCTATCCTGAAATCACTGATTTTCATGCAAATTGTTGTATGTGATTGTTTTTAATCAAAGCCGAACCTGCCAGGCTCCAAGATCACCATGCACCCACATTCAACTAAAGCAGGTGGCTTAAAAAAAAAATGTCTTTTTTTTCCTTGACTTTAAATTCCTTGTATGTTGAAACTGTGTTTAAGTGGGACAATCTGTACTGCTCAGGAAAGGTGCTGTTTCAGAGATGGAGCAGCTCACGTTAGCTGACAGTGAGGCACTGACACTCACCGAGGGCCTGGCTGCAGCCCAGCAGTGACACAAGCCTGTTTCCCTCCCCTCCAGTGGAAATGATTCAGATCTGCTTCTCCTGCAATTCCTCTCATGCTGACGAGTAGATGGCACTGGGGCTGTATTTCATAAAATCATAGAATGGTTTGGGTTGGAAGGGACCTTAAAGATCATTCCATGGGCGGGAACACCTTCTACTAGCTTGGGTAGTCAAAGCCCCATCCAACTTGGCCTTGAAGAATTCCAGTGATGTGGCATCTAGAAGTTCTCTGGGAACTTGTTCCAGTGTCTCATCATAAAAAATTTCTTCCTAATATCTAATCTAAACCTACTCTCTTTCAGTTTAAAGCCATAGCTCCTTTTCCTGTCACTACAGGGCCGGGTAAAAAGTCTCTATTTTGGACTCCCTGGAGTTCTTCAGTGCTACACCCCTAGAACAATCTTTCACCAGCTGTTCGACATATTTTAAGGTGATTTCCCACCATCCAAACAATAAAAAAACAAGGGTCTAGATGCTTGAAAGTGCATTTGTCACAATGACTGGTACTTTAAATGAAAATTAGTTTTGTCCTAAATTACGATAAATACAGAGTCTTGCAGGGGGTGAAAAAAATATCAGGGCAGACGAAACTCATCCTGGGTCAGAGCAAACATCCCTCCAGCACAGGGCTGTGTGGTAGTCAGCACCAGATGTTCAGGAAAGAAAGAAGGGAAGAATAGCGATGCTCTCTCCCCTCACCTCCTGCGTTTGGCAGCCGAAGAGCTTCCTCAGCCACAGGCTGGAACTTGTATCTAACAGCCAGTGATAGATCTGTCCTCCATTAATACCTTCTTGGACTCACTTGTACTTCTGATTGCACAAATTCACATGTTAAAGGAATCTGCAATTTAGTGATATATTTTTTAGAAAAATGGTTCCTTTTGTTCTAAATCTTTCCCCGTGGTTCTCCTGTTCTAAGAAACCACACAAATTTACTCCCTATTCACTAATTTAATATAACTTGTGGGTTCCAGGATGCTATTTCCCTCTCCCTCAGGAGCAGTATGATGTATGCACTTCTTTTATGCTACTTTCATGACGATACTCTTTCTTCTTAGGTGAAGAGCCCTAACCCATCAATCTGTCCTCATACATAAACAGTTTGGACCTTTGACAATTATAAGGACCTTTACTAGTTCATCTATATCTTTACAGAGTTGGAGAGAACCTGAATTTCATGCAGTATTCAAGATATGGTTGCACCAGGTATTTATCTTCTACCATGCCTCTGGATTTTCATTTTTGTTCTTAATATTTGAATACCTTTTTGACCAGGTTTGAACACTCAGCTAATATTTTTCTGGGTGATGAATATGAGTCTGATAATGACTTCAATATCTCTTTCCTGAACAAGAATAGAGGGTACCACTGTGCCTGTACACTTAGTTATTTTTTTCTGCGCACATTACCTGACATTTATCCACAAATACTTTTCTGCAATTTTTCATGCAGGCTTTAGTTCCACAAGACTTTTTTTTTCAGCTCTTTGCAGTCAGCAATCCTGAATAACTCTATGTCACCAGCAAACTTTATCACTAGCCTATTAATTTAATTTGTAATTTTAAGTTACATAGGAATCTGCTGAACATCAGCCTTTTTATAGGTGCCATACACCTACACTAAGCATTCGACATCGAGTCTTTCAGCACTTTCCATGCTTGTCTGCTAGCATTTTACCCTTCTGGCTTTCCCTTTCAGTTTTCCTTAAGAGTTTCTTCCTTTTTGTTAGTAAACTTTTATGCAGTGGATTTTTTAAAGCATTTTGGTTCCTAGCAGGAGGTTCAATTGCAGTCACATTAAATTCAGTGAGAGAATGTGCTTCTTGCACAATTACTTATTGATGTGGGCCTGATGCACTGTTTCAGACTAATAAAAGTTGTTTCCCTTTTGTGGCTTCTCGGATTAATCTTTCCAAGAGGCTTTGTGCCCCTGTGTATCATTTACAAAACCTACATATGGATAATTTCTGTTTCTCAATATTGTGTTTTCTGCCCTCACAGCCCTCACAATCTCTCTTAATAATCTGTGGTCTTTTTCTCTGAATTTATCAGAGAGTTAGTGATACATCCTTATTACTACATTGCTCTTCTCTGTAGCTGTCTACCTACTATCATTTCTCCCAGAAGCTTATCCTCCTGCTTTTTTCCACAGGAGAATATTCAGAGCTTTTTAGCTGCTGTGCAACACTTGTAATAAATGCTACAAAACCCCCTTAAATTCGCTACAAAAAGGTCTTTAGTGAACATCATTATCATAATAATGAATATCATGCCATGGTGATAGAAACAACCACATTCAAGTTTTTAAACATCCAAACAAACCATTGCCAAAAAGAAATCTAAGCACAAAAATATTTGCTTGGAACGAGTACAGGTGTTTATCCAAAAAACCTGATGGCTCTTTGAAGCAGCAAGGTCTTGCTTCATAGATTAGCAGTTGTTATAACACAAGCATTCCTTTTCATTTTGGCCATACATTCCCCTAGTGTACCTAAAAGTCAATCCAAATTAATTTTGTGCCATATACTGTTCACTCTCACCACTGTTGTTTAAATTGAAGACTGAAAGATTTTCCATAAGTGAAAAATACATAATGCAATTTTGGATTTCATTCGGAGGGGGCGAGGAGGAAGGGAGAACATTTCAAAGATTCTTTTCTTCTTCATTTCATAAGAATATAATTAATTGTTCCTTCTCTTAATTTAATACTGTGACTAATCCTACTAAAAGGGATTATTTAAAACAAGCAGACAATGCAAGATACATTTTTGTGTCATTCAGCTGTCTTCAAAGAACAAAACTGAAAGCATCAACAACTTTGGTTTTTTTCAGAAGAAATTTTCAAAATGAGTATTTTAGGTCAGTGATTCAATATAAACCCTGTTAAATGGCAAAAAGGAGTCTGTGTACTCTTTTCTCTGTCAAATTTCTTTACTGAAGTTAAATCCTTTCAGAGACATTTGGAAAGTATTTAAGGATCACAGCATCTTTATCTTGGAGATTCTTTTGTATAGACTGTATATACACTTCAGATGTGACTTTATCTCTGTCAGCTCTAATAATAGGAACAATTGGAACATATATATAAGGCATGATTCTAAGTTAAAGATGACTTTATTCTCTTCATTATGGTGTTATCAAAAATAAAAAGGGGAGGAAAAATGCTAATATACCAAAGAATTATTTGAAAGAATTACTGAGTAAACTTCAAACAGTGTTTCAATTAAAAACTTTTCTTATTGAAAACGTAATTAATTAATTACCCCAGGTTGCAAAATTTGTTCCTTCTTTAATTTTCCAACATTTATGGTTAGCATTAGCAAATTAGGATGTTGCCTTTATAAAAATCATTATAATTATGAAATTTAATTAACTTGTTAAAGCTTTGATTCAGGAATATAATTATATGCTTAATTTCAGCCATCTGAATAGCTACACTGGTTTCAGTGGGATTACTGCTGCATTTATATTAAAGATAATTCTGAAATGCTTCTCACAGCCACATAGAAGTGGGGACACCTGTAGCTAAAACGAGCAAAAGAGGGTAATAAAATAAGGTCAGGTGGAGGAGCTCTCTTTAAGCTCCTCCTCTCCTTTGCTTCACACCATCCTCAAGTCACCTACTCCAAGCCTGCATTACTCCTCCCCTCTTCCCACCCAGAGCAGCAGGGCTTTGCTGGGAGCCGCTGCTATGTTCTCACCAGTACCTCTGGGGTTCACCTGGTGGGCTCTCAGAGCCAGCTCTGTCTGCTCTTGAGCACCCTTTAATCTTGCTTGTACACTTTATATCAGTTGATCACTGCATATAGAGGAAACAACGCAGGTATGTGCCTTCTTTCCTTCCCTCCCAGGTGTGCTCCTGGGTGCTGGACTCCTCTTCCACCTCCTTTGGGCTTTTTGGCTGCAGGTTCCAAGGGATGGGGGTGGTTTTCTCCACCCAATTCAGCTGAGTGTCTGAGGACTGGGGCATGTCCCAGAGTATTGGAAGTGTGGGTTTGAAACCCCTTCAGCTGAGGAAGGAGGTCAGTTGAGCTCTTCTTTCTGCTTGAATGCTCTGAGGACTTGTCTGCACTGGAAAGAGAAAAAAAGCAAAATCTCTGCAAAAAACCCCCAACCCCAACTGAAGCTTTGGCACTACAGTTCTTTATTTGGTGAAGAAGGTTTAAATGTGTGCACAGCTCAGGTGCTTTAATGTCATTCTGGTTCCATTCTGGATCTCAATGTCTTACTCAGCAGAAGAATAAGTTTTTGGTAGTACAGAGTGAAACCCCATGCTCGGGAGCCTGCTCTCAGATGACAGCACAAACCTGCCAACCCCATTATGTGGAAGCTGCTCAGCCATCCCTCCTTCCAAAACCACGACAACGTTGCTCTGCACTGTGAGAGAGCAGAGGACAACAGCTGTACATGAGCAAGTTGTGCAGCCAGTGACAAGCTGTCACCTCTTTCAATGACACTCAACAGCTGGTCAAGACCTTACAACCAGGTAACATGGTGTTAAGAACATGTAGGTAAGATTTGAAACAGATATACTGTCAACATGGTGACAGTAATAAGACCAGGGATAGCTGATTGTGGTCTAGAATAAATTATGTTTAAAAATGCTGAGTATGCTGCTGGCTGCTACTATGAAGATTAAACTAAATAGAAGGGTGTATTTGTAGTTTGTATCAGTTCTGCGCTCCAGTAACTTGGAGCAAGAGGAGACTGTAAGGTGCACTGCTTGTTCTGTTGTGATGTGTGTCTTTCTAAGAAAAAAAAAAGTCAAGTTTTCTAACCTGACCCCATCCTGAGATAACTATGTATCATCCACTGGAAATAAACTTAGGATATAATTGATTTATCAAAAATATCCTAATTTGAATGACAATATCAATACAAGGAACACAAAGCTCCTGATTTAACTGAGATAGAAATTAGACTCCTTGCTGTTGGTGAGAATTGCACTGATGGACAACGCTGTCAGCTGATGATCCCAGTAAGAGCAACCGTGTGAATGACAAATAACATCTGCAGGTGTCAACCACAGGCTCAGACTGCCCTATGGACCTTCTCCCCATCTGTAAGAATTTGCAATTACTATCTTAGAAATAACTGTATTATTTGCTTTAAATGAAACATTAACAGTGGTGAGACCAGAGCTGAAATCAGGGCTTGCACGTCTCAGAAGAAGCAGAGGTACTCTGTGAGTCACCTCGTCAAAACAAGGAAATCCCACTATAGGTGGCATTTCTCCTCTAAGACCTCCTGCAATATTCAGGCTTTTGCACTTCCGACTTCGATCATGAAGGAGAGCTCACTGCTTTGAGAAGAGCTCTATTAACATTAGGCGGCTCTGGGTTATAGGCAAGTCAATGGGTTTTTCTGAAAAAGGCCAGGTGTCCTCTACATTAAAATAGATGCAGAAAAATAGAGGTCATCCATTTTCTAGCTCCAAGGCAGAATTAAACACTTGGCCCAAATGTGACCCAAATTGGTCTAACTTGATCTTAAAAGCCTTTCAATATCTCAGGTAAATAACCTTTGCTGCAGGGTAAGATGGTTATTTTTTTTATTCCCATGTCAAATAAAGGTCAGCTTTCTGCAAAAATAATTTATGTATTTGAAGACTATTCTATTTCCTTCAGTCTCTTATTATTTTTTTCTTTTTTGACTAACCAAACCCAATTCCTTCAGCTTCCTCTAATAATTCAGATTTTCTAAACATCAGTTATTTAAAATGTCTCCATATTGACTGCAAACTTTGTAAGGCATGATACAAATATATGATATTTCACCTAGGATCTCAAAAGTAACAAGTGCAGGAGGGTGACTCATTCTTCTGCCTTCCATGAGACAGCTCTTACCCCAGACAGGTATTTGCCTGGCTTTGTAACAGCATGACACAACTCACGCATAACTGGCCTGCTGTCTATCTTGCCTGGCCATTATTTCTCACTTTGTTCATTGAATGTTTCCTTACCAAACGTGGTATGTCCCTCTCAATGGTTTTTGTACCTTCTTTTGTTGATTTCAGACAACTGCCACCTTAGAAAATAATTACAGCTCTTCCTACATAGGAGTTGTTCTCTGGTTGTTCAGTATGCTCTCTAGCCTGCCATCAAAGTTATTAATATTTTGCATAGAAACATATGTAGGATGGGTCCCAAGAGCATCCCATTTGAAATGTGTCCTGATTGGACAGTGATCCACTGATCCATTTTGAGAATATTCCATATTCTTGGCTCTATTTACTCATTTTACTTGCAAAATGACACAAGAGTTGAGACATATCATGTGTACTCTTGCTATCCTGTCTATTGGGATGATTATCCTGTCAAAGACAGAAAGCAGATTGGCTTGTTTCTGACAAATACATGTCGGCTGTTTCCCACTATATTAGTATTCTGCAGATTTAAATAATTTATTCTATTTAAATTAGATTATTTAAATTATTTATTCGAGTATCCTTACATAAATCTAAGGCTGGCTTCCTCTTGATGTCCTTTCTCTTTTGGAAACAAGTGTTACATTTGCTTTTCTTCACTTGCTGGAGATCTTAAAGGTAATCTGCTAGTTTAAGATTAATTTCATGATTTCCTAACAATTTATGTAATCTAATCCATCTAAATATTCTTTAAGATGTTACTTCCTTTTTATAGTCTAGACTCCTGTCCTCCGGTTAAAACTCTACTAACATGTTGAAGACTACTATTAACTTTCTGTAAAGACCAAAGAAAAACACATCTTCCCCTGTCACCTGTTATTTACTTTTCTCTCCTTTTTGTTTTCCTTGTGCTTTGTATGCATTTAAAAAAATCTTATCCTAGTTCTAATTCATGTTATGCTGTAGTCATCCTGACTTTCGTTCTTCACACCATCCCTCATCATTATTGTTAGCCATGTACTTTTAGGATTTGTTTTCAATTCTACGGCATCATACCATACCAGACCTCCACTGGGACAGATTACTTGTTGTGCCTTTAATATTGCTTCTTTTAGGAAATGTAATTTTCTGACCACAGTGCCTTTTTGTTGGAAAAAATTAAAAAACCCCGTTAGAATGTAATCCCAATTGATCCTTAGGAAAAGCAGAATTTAGGAGAACTGGCAGGTAGTGATGATATACCTATTTGACAAAACTCGGAGCTATGCGGAAATAACCAAAGTTGCACAGAAATGCGAGGTTTCTTTATGGGGTGAAGTAACTATGTCATGACGGCATTGCAATGTTGTTCCCGTGTTAGTTGGCACAACAGTGCCATATAACTACACCGGTACGACCTTATAGTAACACTTGGTTTCTTCTTGCTCAACCTCTCACTGAATTTTACTGTAAAGACAGAACCTCATGTAGTAAGGAATCTCTTCTGGACCTTTTATTTGTACCTCTTTTTTCTCCAATAGACTCTTCCACCTTGTAAACTTTAAGAATTATACTATTTGCAATTATGCAGACCATTTTCTCAGGCAGTGTAAATTAGACAACTAGACAGGTTTACGTCCCTTGGGTTCCCCTCACTTTCTCTAGTAAATTACCACATGACTAAAAGATCACAGATTGAAGTGAAGTTAATTTTTACATATTGGTATTAACACCAAAGAAAGCTATTTGATGCTCTTTGTTCCAGGAACTTTTTTCCCACTGGGATTAAGAGTCTGATCAGATAGTTCAGTAATAGAAAATAACTTTACTGACTTGAGTACCTGACTCCTAATAGGAGAGGAAAATGTGATGTTTTCACCTTTGCATTTGGAGAAAATAAATTCTCTAAATTAACAGAAAAAGCTGCTTCTTATCCTTTGCCCATCTCAGAGGCCAAGATTTTAGTAACACAGAACATGACCTTTTCGTATAAAGAAGAAAGCCACCTTGACAGAGGTAAAGCCATGCCAAAAAATCATTCCTGCATTATGATTTGGAACAATTCCTTGGCCAACCTGGAAACATGAGTGCCAGTCCTCTTTCCATTAGTGCAAGTGGCAGAAATCCTACTTATTTCAATAATACAGGAATGGCTTCATCATGCTAACAAAAACAAAACCATCAGTATACAGCAATGGGGATATTTCTGTTTGGTGACATTAAATCTCAAATAAAATTATGCTGTGAATACATAGGGAAAGTGAATATGATTTCTTTAAGGCAGTGAAAACATTGTGGAATGAATTACATACTCACAAGGCAAATTTATCTCCTTGAACAGAAAGTTAAGCATTTGAAAGCAGCACATTCTAAACTTTTGCTGGTATATCATGTCTAGTTTTGTTTCTTGACAGTATAGATTATTCAATTCATGGAACTGGCAAAAATGCTTCCTTATATATGAATACACAACAGGTATTGAGTACAAGGAAAAATCATCAACTTAGGCTTGATGGTCTGCTCTGACAATATTTCCTGCTACAGACCTGGCTTAGAGAACACCTACAGCAATTTCTTGCTTCCTTTGACAATCTCCTGAAGATTAAGAGAACACATGCTTACCCAAACTATACTAGTATTATACTATATACTAGAATATATCATAGTTCAATATAATTTTTAAATCTTTGTAATGCATCTGAACCATATTTTTCAGCAATAATAAGGAAACATGATAATTACTATGGTTCATGCATGATGTGTGATGGTAAAGGCTGTTAACAGAAATAATGTTGTAATTTGCAGCCATACAATAGCGCTGAAAGGGCCACACAGTTCTACCTGATGCCCAAGTGTCCTTCTGGGTTCCTCACCAATTCTAGCTTCTCACACAGCAGCCATGCAAATGGGGCTTTCAGTTTGCTGTAGCCTACAGGAAGGCCTGTGGTTCCACGTCTCCAGCATCAGACTCAGGCCAGCTGTTCAGCTTTTCCCTAGACTGTTCAGAAGTACTCCTGAGGTATGGACTCTCTTGAGTCAGACAACTTCTGAACATTTCTACATACCCTTTTCAACAAATTTGTCTTGTCCTAGAATCCTAGAATGGTTTGGGTTGGAAAGGACCTTAAAGATCATCAAGTTCCAACCCCCTGCCACGGGCAGGGACACCCTCCACTAGACCAGGCTGCTCAAAGCCTCATCCAGCCTGGCCTTGAACACTTCACTTCCTCACTCTGGATTTCCAGAGAATGCCAAATCACCTTTGGGTACAAGATGGTTGCTACTCCATCTGGGCAAAAAATGTGAAAACACAGTAATAAGGACTGTTAGCTATGTTTCTTAAATCATGACTGGAAGATTTTCGGACAGTGTAGCTGAGCATGGTTGACAGCTCCATACAACAATGTACCAGTGACAATAATGCAATTGCAAATTTCCATCAAATGTCAAAGTATATGACATGGACCTGGATTTGTGTTGTGGTTTAAGCGCACCTGGCAACCAGCACCGTACAGCTGCTCGCTCACTCCTCCCTGCACCTGCCGTAACAGGGAGGAGAATCAGAAGAACAAAAGGTAAAGACTTGTGGGTTGAGACAAGGACAGGGAGGGATCGCTCACCAATTATGATCACGGGCAAAAACAGACTTGGGGAAAAAAAATCAATCAATTTGTTACTAATCAAAACAGAGTAGGATAGTGAGAAATAAACCCAAATCTTAAAAATCTTCTCCCCCACCCTTCCCTTCTTCTGGGGCTCAACATTAGCTCCTAATTTGTCTACTTCCTCCCCACAGCAGTGCAGGGGGATGGAGAATGGAGGTTGTGGTCGGTTCATCACACTTTGTTTCTACCTCTACTTCCTCCTCCAAGGGACGACTCCTCACGCTCTTCACCAGCTCCAGTTGTGGGGTCCCTCCCATGGGACACAGTCCTCGATGAACTTCTCCAACACCAGTCCTACCCATGGGCTGCAGTTCTCCACTAATTGCTACCGTGTGGGTGCCTCCCACAAAGTCAGGGCCTCCTTTGGGCACAGCCACCTCCTCTGGTGTGGTGTCCTCCAGGGGAGTCTCTGCTCCACTGTTACCCTCCATGGCTGCAGAAGCACAGCTGTCATGTCACCATGGGCTGCAGGGGAATCTCTGCTTCGGCGTCTCATCCCCCTCCTTTCTCTTCACTGACCTTGATGTCTCTGTAGTTGTCTCTCTCACACCCCGCTCCTCTCTTTGCTGTAGGTTTTTTCACTGGCTCCTGAAGAGCTCCTTGCTCTTGGGCTGGGGCTGGGACAGAGGCTGAACTGGCTGAGCCCTGCCTGGGGCCATGTCTGGGCCTGAGACTGTGCCACCCTGCCCACCTTTCTTCTGTGTGCTGTGCCCCTCTTAAATATGTTGCGACAGAGGCAGATCCACCATCACTGACTGGCTCAGCCTTGGCCAGCAGCAGGTCCAGCTTGGAGCTGGGGAAGATTCTAGCAGCTTCTCAAAGGAGCCACCCTTGTAGTGCCCCCTCAGCTGCCAGAACCCCGCCACACAGACCTGATACAACATGAAAAGTCAAGTCCTTCAGGGCTTAAAGAAAGGTCATTTGAGACATGGAGAAGAGGCCATGTAAGGTTACTCACTAACTTCAAGAGATGCAAGGCATTAAATTTTCACTTTGATTTAACAAGGCTTAGAGATCTTCACACTCCTTTGGTTGAGGAAATTTATTTTATTTACAGTATTGTCCAACTTTTAATTAGTATAAGCTTAATAGCTAATTTTTAGAAGGTCGTTGAGTAATTTCAAGACTCCCAAAACAAAAGAATCCTCAAAATTTAAAAGTCGAAAAAGTAAGGGCTAAAGCTACCAAGTCTGCTTTAAAAATGGCAGACAGGTAGTTCCTCCATCATTAAGTTACATTGAAAAAGACAACAAAACAAAAAGGAAAAATCTTAGAAGAAATGAAATCTGAGGTTATTTGATGAAATTTTTAAAGCAGCAGTGCTGCTTGCTTTGTCATTGGTTCCTTGTTCTTTCTCTGCCTTATCCTCTGTTTTTGCCAAATCTGGTCTCTCTGCAGTGAAGCAGTGGATAACTGATTCAGCTAAAAGCAACCTTGCTTTTTGCTGGTTACTTTCCAGACAGATGAGTGTCATGGTCATCCTCATCAGGAAAAAATGATCGTGCTGCCCAACAAACCATGGAGCATGGGCATAAAAAACTATGTTTGGAAACGCGCAGAAGGATTTAATACTGAGCTTTGAATACACTCAGTGTTCCTATGCAAGGTTTGTTGTATTTTCCTCCTGAAAGAGCAAACATTTCAAATTTCTGCCATGTAATAAGACAAAAAAAGGACTCTCCTGTTTTGCACATTGTACTTTAGTTGTGTTTGGACTAGGATAAAACAGGTCATATCCGTTTGACTTACCCATTTTTCAGTTTTTCACTGAGTTCGCAATAATATAAATTTCTTGTGTTAATATAGATTTACTCGGTCTAAAACCCTCAAAATATTCTGCTGGTCACTGAAAAAAAACCCAAACCTAGAAGAGACTAAATGCTTTAATGTTTTAAAGGTCTAACGTATAAACACTGGTAATATGCAGAACTTACCAGCAACGGACAGGACAGCGTTGGAGCACTCACTTCATTCAATAAGGCAGACGTAAGCTATGGCATACCATTACTTCATGGTCTTCATTTTGTGTTGATTCCACCAACGAGAAACAGTAGTCACAACCCAATTTATAGACTTGAGAATTGATGTGAAGGTATTTGCCTTTTCCGCAATCAGAAGAAATAATGGGGAGGAGAAAGAAAGGCAGACATTAGGTGTCTGCACAAAAGAAAATGCATTCCTGACATAAACCGTGATGTACACACTTGAGTGACCAAATAGTTTGAAATTCTCCACCCATTTTAAAGGAGATAAAGTTGCAGTGGAATACAAGTTATTTTTTGCCATCACAGAACAATGAGCACAGACTGCTCCTTTCTGTCTAGCAGGCTCTCTGCTGCACGACAGGTGTTCAAGTGGGATTGCTAGAGAACATTTATCTTGGCCTTCCCACCACAGATGGAATCAAAAGTATTTATGGTAATGATGCTACTGCATTTCTGCTTCTAATAGACTAAAAACACTAAGTGAGAGCATCATGTAGTAGGAGCACAGCACTGAACTATTCCTATGCATTGAAATGCTGATAGACAAAATAGACTTCTAAGTAATTAAGTCACTATTAGACCAAACCATAAAATCCATTGTTTGCTGTTTTAACTGCTGCTAATTGCTGTCACCATGACAACAGTAGAGTCTCTTTTTCTGCTATCCCCACACAGTTTCCTTTTCATAATGGAGCCTGTGACACAGAAATTTACATCTTCCCAAATTGAAATACTTCTTGTGCTGCAATAAAGGCAAACATCTTTCGATAAGAATGATTTTAATGTCAGCAGTAAAATGGAGTTTATCTAAATTTTGGGTAATTTGTTTTTGGAATTATCTAGATCTTCACAAAAAGATCATTTAGAAGTAGATTATTTATTTCAAAAACTTGCCTTCTCACTTGCATCATAAAATCCATAGTTCAGGTTAAGATCAGGGAGGTAACGTAATACTCTATACCTTGTTCAGACCTTAGTTCATATCCTGCTTATAGATATGCTTACATCAAACATTCAACTTGGGTCAGACCCTAGATTTTATCTCTATATTTTTAAAAAATTATAGTTAGTTTGGAGCCTTCTAAATGTTTAAATCCCTATATTTAGCTCACACCCATCCCATAGAATCTAATCCGAAACTGTGTGGGTCCCTGTGTTCAGTAAGGAGCCTCCCAGCCTCATCAATCTGTTATGCCATTTGAATGGGAGATGAATCATAGCTGAGCTGCAGACAGAAGTCTGCTCCTAACTGCTTGTCCAATATTAACTGCTGATCCCATCTCCTGGGAATGAAAGAAAGATATCCAGAAAAAAGCTGGAACTCTCTCAGTCCTTCCCATGCCTGACATCAACACCAGTTGAGAAGAGGTGCTGTGAAACTTGGCTAATGTTAGACTCTCTCTTCCAAGGAGAAAGAGCAGAAAGAGGATTATCCTGGAGCTCTGACTGGAAGAGAACTCCAGGACTTTCTGTTTTTTACTTTTGGAGGGAAAAGCTCCAATATAAACCAAACAACAGCTACTAAAATAATCTCCTCTAATCCAATACCAGAGGCTGCTTCACAGGAACGGCTGGGCAGAGGAGAGCGCTGCAGGTAGACTCCTCTCCAGCCCCATGGCACCACTCTTGACAATTGTGTCTTGAACGAAATTCATCTCTGGACACAGACACTACAAGAGCTTGCCAGCAGCCTCTGAAGGCCAAAACCCAGGAGCCAAGCCTGAGCTTAAATTACAGCATTAACAAAGTCCAAAATCTGTGACATTGGTAAAAATTCAGTGTGCTGGTTCTTTGTACACGTTTTATCTGTTCACATTGAAAACACTGCAAAATCTGCCAAGATCTGGTAGGAATATATTTCCCAGCATTTAGACTTTGATAAACTTGGAAAAGTATATGGTAGGTTTTATTGGGTGTGTTCAAGGCCAGGCTGGATGAGGCTTCGAGCAACCTGGTCTAGTGAGAGGTGTTCCTGCCCATGGAAGGAGGGTTGGATCTAAATGATCTCTAAAGTCCCTTCCAACCCAAACCATTCTATGATTCTATGATTCTAAAGTTTCAATGACACACAAAAAGTTAGTGTGATTAGCCCAACCCTCAGTAATTTTTCTCTTTCGCAATCATTCCCATGCTATAGTAAGGAGACTACACATATGTGTTGCTGGAAAGGATTACAGGTCCAAAAAGCTATTTGGAAGTCTAGCCTAAACATGTAGAAATGTTGAGTTAATGACCAGATCTCATTTGGGCAACCAGCATGTATCTTCTGGTGCAGGGGCTGAACCATTACAGAGGCTTCCCTTGCACCATTTAGACATTCTCAAACCTCTGGGGAACTAAAAACCATCACACATTGTTCCCCAAAGCACTCAGGACAGTGTTGTGATACTTGGTTCAAACTAGCCACACATGATACATGTTGTAAGTGCTAAACAAGATTTCAAATTCCAGAATTATTGTGCCAATACACAACATTAACATCCCCTAATGACAGCTTAATACATTTAGATTCAGTTTAGTGCTTGCTTGAGTTTAGTTGACCTACTGGATACTGGGAAAAGTCAAATTGTCTTCACATACCTATGAATGGTGGAGCAAAGTAGGAGGAAAATCTGATTGTCAGTCTGGCCATTTTGATTTCCCAGTTTGATTCATAGAATCCTAGAACGGTTTGGGTTGAAAAGGACCATAAAGATCATCAAGTTGCAACCCCCCTGCCATGGGCAGGGACACCCTCCACTTGACCAGGTTGCTCAAAGCCTCATCCAGCCTGGCCTTGAACACCTCCAGGGATGGGGCATCCACAGCTTCCCTGGGCAACCTGTTCCAGTGTCTCACCACCCTCACAGTGAAAAATTTCTTCCTAATGTCTAGTCTAAATTTACCCTCTTTCAGCTTATACCCATTACCCCTCTTCCTATCACTACCCTCCCTGATGCAGAGTGCCTCCCCATCTCTCCTGTAGCCCCCTTCAGGTACTGGAAGGCTGCTATTAAGTGTCCTCGGAGCCTTCTCTTCTCCAGGCTGAACAACCCCAACTCTTTCAGCCTGTCCTCATAGGGAAGGTGCTCTAGCCCTCTAATTTTGTGGCTCTCCTCTGGACTCTCTCCAACAGGTCCATGTCTTTTTTATGTTGGGGGGTGTGATTCACAAGCTCCAAACCCTTCTGCCACAAATATTGCTTGATAGAGAGAGAGGACATACTTAGATGTATGTAATATCAATGATCGGACTGCCTGGTTCCTGCTCTGAAATGAACTGCTGCACCTTTGGTCATGCCTTGTAGCGTGCATCATTGAAGTAAGGAGTGATTTTCTCATATACACTATGAACATGGTTCCTCTTGAGTTGGCTTGCCGTCACAGCCAAGGCTAGGCTAACTCATATAAGTCAGTGCAACTGTCCTACAGAAAGGGAAGGGAGACAATAAGTGCTGAAACTCCTGTTACCAAAGTACATTTCCTTAAGGTAAGCAGAATGACATGGTTTATTTAGGAAATAGTATTTCCTAAGTTTTCTTAGTTTATTTAGGAAATAGTATTTCCATATACTCTGCTGCTGTTAAAGAGAAATTGCTGAAGCTTTTAAAGGAAGAAAGGTCATCTATTCTCTGATTTTATACAATGTACTATTTTCTTATATAAATCTGAAAGGAATTTTATTACCTACCACTCAATATTTATTGACTTGCTTATACTGTTATTCTTTGGAAGCTGTTGACTTCCTCTTCATGAAGTCTTCCACTCTTTTTTACCCTTGAAAAAGACATTTTCCAAGTCCTTTGTTTACAGACACATCTTAAAAAACAGCAATGGAAAATGATTATGAAGACCAAAAGCTGCTCTGAGTCTGAAACAAAAGCTCTGAGAGGCATCATTTCTCCTCCACTTCATTCAGCACCCAGAATGATCCATGCTTACAGAGTTCCCATTGCACAATTCATTGACACTGTGTGTTACTGTGAACAAAATTTTTCCAGCTTTCTAAACATTTTTTTCAACTGTTCTGGATTGGCACAATGCATTGGTATTAGCAATGCCCCCAGGAAAACCCTGTGATATTGTGAATAGCCTATTATATCCTAAGTCATTGTTCAGTTCACCATGAAACTTCATACAGAAACACTGTACAAATTGTGAACTTCATTGAACATATGCTGTCCATGTCAGGATTTCCATCGATTTATGTGAAGATTCAGGCCACCAAGACAGGCTGCTCCTGCTCCACTTGCATGCTGCAAACAACTCCATGCCAAATACTCCTCTGAGCCAAAGGTATCAATGACAGCACATCATCCAAGATCTCTGCACTGCAGGCTGGCCAGTAATCTGACTCCTGATATGGTCCTTACTTTCAAATCCATAAGTGTTTAAAATCCTCTCAACTCAAAAGACTGTTTTTCTGTGATTTCCTAGGCACTTACAACAAAGAGAAACACTGGAGAAGACTAGGTCCAAATTTGATACTGCAGTAACAGCAACAAACTAACTCGAGGGGTTTTGGTTATGTAATTTATTAATCTGAAAAACTGTGCTAGGATTAAATCCTGTAGCCCTTGGTGTCTTCTGTCATATCAGATATTCACTCAGCACCACTGGGAAATTGCCAGACTGCAAGTTTCTGAATATCCCGCCTAGATCAAAGTGTTGACAAGTGTTGGAGTGGGGTGAAGAAATTCTTTGGAAGATCATGGCTGTCCTCTTCATTATACGTGTTGCTAAATAACATGCACTTTAGAAACACAGATAATAAAAATAAAAAAAAGGAGACAATGAATGTGAGTTTTCTTGGTTTAGTCTCCACTGTACTGCAGTGCATATCTTTTTAGCTTCTAGTGAGATTTAAAGCCATCACCTCACAAGCACTTACACAGGTGCTTAACTCTATGTCTGCAAACAATACCACTGATGGAATCCAGTGGGGATATTCCAGGCACAGAGTGCACCACGTGCAGTAGTGCGTACAAGACTGGCTCTCAAAGGCAGAAGGATCTTTGTTATTGTTCATTATAACCAAATTGTGCTGTAGAAGCTAGTTTTTAAAAAATACCTTCAGAAAACCCTTGGTTGAGATAGCTGAAGTGCTCTACTGGGGATCATTTCAAGAGGAAGCTGTTGTACTTATCAAATATACAGAGAAAGGCACAAGGACGTGAGAGAAGGAGTGGGAAGTTGTTCTTTGGAAAGCCGCAACATCATTTCAAAGCTTTGCTATTGCTTCATTTGACAAGAGGAAATACTAACTGGTGAATTGATGTGAGATCACAGGAGTGAAGAGAACAGAGCTGTTTCTGTTTAACTCCAGGCTTACACTCAGGATAGCTCACTTAGACAGAGGGACAGCCTGGAAGTTGCTACCAGCTTGAGATGCTTAGTTAGCAGGAAAAGAAAGAAGGTGCATACGAAAACACCTAGCAAGAGAAAGCACATAGGAAGATACCCTTTCAAACTAAGGTAAAAAAATGTTTACATGCAAAAATCCCATCACTAGCTGTCTGCAAAGGAGTCTCTCCTCTGGAACAGGAGCAAAATAGATGTAACAGGGGACACTAATAAATCCCACCTAGAATTTAGAAAGACAGAGCATCTTTTGTTTTAAAATGGTAGCTCCAAGAATGTGGACAATGGTCTGGACTCTGAAATTTAGAAGTCCAACTCTGCAAAGCACTATTAAAATAAATTTTCTGTAAGGTTCTTGTAAGAAAATAACCCTTTGTGGGGAAAGCTGGAGGAAGGGACCAGGCAGGTTGGGGCCTGGCAACCACCAGCAGTCATGCTACAGACATTTCTGCCTAGAGGAGTCTGGTGAACGCCTATGTCCCACGCCTACAAAGCCATAAACCAGAAAATGCTTGTCAATGCTCGATTTAATGCTTTTAGTACAGCAGACTAAAAACTGTATAAAATACAGTACACCAGAGGAACAGAGCAGAGAGATGTTTGAGAGCAAAGCTGCTAAGTTTACTAAGTAAAAATGTTCAGACAATCCTAGGAAGCTGGTTACAACCCACATTGCAGAGGCAAGAGAGAAAAAAAAACAAACCAAAATCAAAAAGCAAACAAGGATGCCCACCAACCTAGCCTGAGAGAAAATAATTTCTGGAGGATTGACACAGGTTCAAACATATGATTTATACAGCCAATCTGAACCTCAAAGACTTTCCAGTTTATCTGTCATGCCCAACATCCTTTCTCTAGTCACAGGGAAAGCCAGAAAATAACTCAAAACTCAAGCTATGCATCAGGGAAAAAAACATTTTCTGCCCAGCACAAAATTGCATATTTAGTGCTGCAAATGTCACACAATGGCATTTTACATTAGTGTTGTTTGCTTACTTGCATAACAAAGGCTTTGGGGAATGCAGATATTTTCTTTCAAGCACACTTACCCCTGCCTTTATGAAAATTAAAAAAAAAAGTAAATATACTCATCTGGGGCTGGCAGGAAAGCAAAGTGAAGAGGTACAGAGCAGCAATTCAGCCTTAGTGCTTGTCACCTAATCTTAAACTAAGTTTGACACAACTTGATTGAAAACGAAATTAAATTTGAGTTTAAAAACCATTAAAAACTTCAGAGTTTGTAAGTGATTATTAACTTGCTGAATCCTGTGAAGCCTCTGACTGTTGGTGTGGGATGCGAGCCTCATGCAGGCTGTGCAGCCCCCAGCATTGCTCCCCAGGGGGTACCAAAGGCAGCTGCTGGAGGGGGCTCCAGCTCCCGCATCCAGAGCAGCAGCTCATCCCCTGCCTGCAGCATGGTGGCTTCTGCTGTGTTAAGAGTGCCTAAACTTTATCTTTGAATTTAAAATTCTAATCTAATTCTAAATAATTTCACACCCAATGATGTCAATTTAACCCAGCTGTTCTGTGAATTGGTAATAAGCTTGCTTTTAACAGGGAGAGTCTTCTAGAAGGGCACATCATCAGAGAGCTCCCAGGTGTAACAAGTAATTCCTGATTTCAAAAAACACCTGTTCTTTCCCTCTGCCCCCAAGCACTTGCAGCTGTGGAGGCAGTCGCAGGATGGGGCTGCCCGGGGCTGTGCAGTGGCTCTTGCCAAGCTGGGCCTGGTGAGCTGGAGCAGCGCTGCCCAGGCCCCTCCAGCCCCTCCGGAGCTCTGTGCACATGGACCGTGCCAGGGAAGAGCTGTCGAGATCACAGGAGAAATGGGGCTGGCTCAGAGACCTGTCCCAGAGCCCTTCCTGCTGCCAGCCAGGGAGACAACACCAGAGCTGCCTAGCTGGGCTGGGCTTCTTCAGGAGCGAGATTAGCTCAAGTCTTGCAGTAATTAGTGCCAGCAAATGACATAACAGCTGGACTATCCTAGCTGAAAATCCAAAGAAACAGCTCCAGGAACATGCTGTTTCTCATACCTATGAGACAGCAGTCCTTTCCCCTTCTTGGTTGAATAAGTATTTTTGTGACAATACATTTAGAAAGCCTGCTTAATTCTTCTCCCTCTCTGTGCCACCCGCACCTTCATCATTATGTGAAGCACCTAATCGGTGTGTAAAACACAGTGAATACTCAGACGGACTTTGGTAGAGTCCCTTCAGGGACCTTCAGCGATTTTTTTTTTTCTTCCAGCAGCAGCAGCCACAAGAGGAGCACTCTGCCTGTTAGTCACTCAGACTAACAGTCCCTACCCCTGTGAAGCAGATAAGAGAAGAACAAGAGAGGAAAATCTGTAAAATCGGCCTTAAAGCCCTTGAATGACAGTTCCCATGAGGTGGCAGGATCTGGGGAAGGACTGATTAACAGAAGGGGAAATGTAATATGGGGTTCAGAGAGGGTAAGAGAAACAAAAAATGCAAGAAGCTATATAGGAAGAAAATTATAAAAGGGAATTTTTTAAATAATAAAGAGGGAAAGGAAGGGCAAGGAAAGAAATGAGGAGAAAAAATACTGAGAAAAAGAAGAGGGGATAGAAAAGCAAAGACATGTAGACAAACTCCAGGTTAGTATTTTAATTAGTTTGCCTCGCTGCATTTTTCCCATATACCATCATGCACAGGCACAGCATCACAATTTGACAGTTAATCATCCATTTGGGCATTCCTCATAATGCTGTATTAATATTACCATAGCGTGGTGAAACCTTTCCACAGCCTCTCAGTTCCCGCAGCACATCCTACTGGCCTTATCCTCACCCTGTTACAGGGCTCAGAGGCAGCAGAGCTGCAGCTCTTCTGCCTTCCTAAAGCCACCGGCAGGCACAGTGTAAGGTCGGTAGGTGCCTTTCTGAATTCCCCCCATGTCGCAGGCACTGCTGGGGAGGCGGGTATGTTCAGAGAGAAGCAGAAAGGAAAAACTAGAAGAGGAGGTTGGGATTCGTGAGACTGAGCCAATGATCACTCAAAAAAAGCCACAGCTTTTGGAAAACTAGACACAGGGACAAGCTCACCTGATTCAGGAAATTAACCCTGAAGGGCAGCCTCACTAATTGCCAATAAGCAGTACTACTCCCAGAGCTTCAGGAGAGGGCAGGGAGAGAAGCTTGCCTGAAAAGGCCCAGCCTGGTTTGAAGAGAAAACGAGGGTAAGGCTGAGAGAAGATGCCAGTGCTTTCTGGGTGTCCTCATAGAAAGCTGGGGTGAGGAGCCTGATCCATAGTCCTGGAGTCTGGAGCACGACCTGGCAGCAGGGTTGGAGGTGACGGGAGAACTTTGTGGCCCTTCAGACTAGAGAAGGTGGAGAACGTTGGAGACCTGAGCTACACACTGACACCCCTTGTGACTTTTGAGATTTGAATTTTGGTCCCAACATAAGAAATAATTTTACTAGTACTTTTGTAATGGAGGCAAAACCCGTTTAGGGAATTTTGGGACACTGAATACCTGAGTGTTAAAATTATTTGCCTTAAGTATCAGTGCTATGTTCTCCGGCTTCTATTTAGTTTCCATGGTGGTTGCACTGCCCTGACCTACTCAGCCATAACTGGTCATAAGATTCCTCTGCACATGCTCTTATTGCCTTCACAGATGGACAGAAGATCTCTTCCTGCTCACTAGCTCAGACCACAACAATAGAGTCTGCTGATCCCAGCCCTTTGGAGGTGTAGCACTGCAACACATCCTTTCCTAGGAATCCCTTGCAAGTGTCTAAGCAAACCCAATACATGGAAGGAACAATGTTTGTCTCACAGCAAAGGAGGAAAGAAACACATTTAGAGCCTGAAAAAATAACAGAAGCAGCCTTCTTCCCCCAGTCCTAGTGTCAGAAAGAAAATGAACTTCACAGCATTTGAAAAACTACTGGTGGAGTGGAGATATCACCTCTAGAAGCTGTGCTGCTGTGCCATTTGCAGATTATTCTCTTCGGCTGCAGTTGTGACACAGACATCATGTCTTGCCCAATTCATCTGACATCCGAGGGGAACTTTTTTATAAACACATGTTGGCAACAGCTATGAGTAACAAAGCAAGCTTACATCACCATTACAGCTCACTCCTCCTGACACGGAGCTGTCACTGGAAAGGGGGCTTAAATAAGAAAACTTCCCTATGACACATACCTGCACACCCCTGAGAATACTGATGCTGCTCAGGGGGTATCACACTAAGTGGGGGCAGAAGAAAATTCCCCCAAAGAAGAAGAACAACCCTGCAAACTCTGTTTTGAGGCACTGGCAAACTTGCCTGTAATAAACGCACCCCTTTCATACTTTTTGAAATAACCTTTTAAGACTATGATGTCCTTCCATGTCACAGCATTAAGACAGCCTCTCAATAACAGCTACGTGGGAAAACAAAGGCAAATACCCTGACATAGCTTACTTGCAGTACCAAGTGTACATGTGAATCCATAAAATAATCACACTTGCTGACTTTCTCCTATCTAAGAATAAGACATTCCTGAGACAGTGAAATAGTAATTGGATTATGCTGGATTGAATGTTTTAGTGCTGCTTTGTGCCATTATAAAATTGACATGATTATACAAAGGTAAGTTCTTGTAAATTTAGCACTTCCCTCTCTCTGTTCCAGAGACCTTGAAGCAAAATATATTTCTCTAAGTTGCATTATGGCCAAATCGTTCCCCCACAAGCCTGAAGTACCAAGAAGGGGCTGTACCTGGGAACAAAGAGGAGGAAAGATTTACAGCATTGTGCTTAAAGTTTTATGCATGCACTTTCCATTATTTGAGCTAATATTTACACTCAGAATTTCAACCTTGAAGAAGTGAATTATATTCAGAAAGATAACAGTTTATAAAAGAAAGTAAATAACCAATGAACCACATTTTCATTTTTGATGTTTTATTTAAAGAGTTCCTTAAGGAAAAGAAAATAAGATGAGCCTCTGGCTACTGAAGACCGAATAATTTTATAGATGTAGATGCAGTTAGTCAGCTGAACAAAACAGTACATGACACCATTTTACAGTTCAGGGACTGATGGAAAGAGAGACATAATGTAAAATAATTTTCAATATATAACTTCCTGTTTACTAACAAAGAACCAAACAGTGAGCTGACTATTGCAATGAGAATTCCAAAAAAAATTTCAATAATCTATGGCATTTTCAGAGAAAAATGTGGTTTCAACACTTCTTTTTTGCAAAAACTCAGATAATTCACTGAGTGCAAACCAGTAGCAGGCTTTATGATTTGTAGTGTGCAGACAAAGGAGATGAAACCACCTGAATATGCAGCTGTAATACTTGCACTGGAATTAACCAGCTACCAGGTATTTTTCTGTAGCAGAGCATCAGGCATGCCATCTTGATATAAGCAAGTCAGAATAAATTGCTTACACGTTGTTAAGTCTAATAGTTTGTTCAAAGTGGCCAATTACATGCTTGGAAATACATGTGTTTGTACTACCTTAATTCCCACACTTTCCAGTTTGGGTTAATAGACATGGAAAATTCTTACTTTGTTCTTTTCCATCCTTACAGACCCTATAGTTACATTAAGGATCCAGAGTAAAAATAGATTTTATAAAAGGGTCAGAAGAGGATATAAATAAGCTTGCTTAGGTTTTATTTAATAGGACATCCAACATGAGTATGTCTCCCATGGGGTATTGTTATGGTTTTGTGTGGGGGGTTTTGTCTGGTAGCAGGGAGGGGCGTAATGGCTCCTTAAGCAACTGCTAAGAGTTCCCCTAGCTTCCAGTCTGCTGCTGGTGGCAAGGGAGGGGTTACAGTGGTGGCTCCTTTTAAAGTGACTCTTAACAATTCACATGCGGGCCGGTTCGGCCATCCAGCTGCCTGCCTGGCTTCTGCGAACCGACCTGCCGTAGCCCAAGCTTCTGCCATGTCTTGCCCAAGAGCCCTTTTTTCCCCGGGAGCCAATGAAGACCTGGAGGTGGAGAGAGAAGGAAGATGCTGAAGGAGACAACCAGGCAGACACTGGGTCGGGATTATGAAATGGAACACTCTCAGTATTTACCCTGCCATGTGGTGAAGAAAGATGCAGCAGTGGAGGACCCCACGCACGAACTAGAAGCCACATGCCCGAGCCGGGCAGTTGTCAGGGGACTGTAGCCCCATTTGGAAAAGGACTCATGCCAGAGAAGTTCTGGAGGAGGACTGTCATCATGAGAAGGGACACTACATTGTGGCCGGGAAAGACTGTGAGGAGCCCTCCCCTGAGGAGGAAGGAGCGGCGGACTGACTGCAGCCCCCATTCCCTGCCCTCCCCTGCACCACTGGAGGGGAAGAAGTTACAGAACAAAGCCATTGGGCTTTGGGAAGAAGGGAGGGGTGGGGGAGAAGTGCCTTTTTAAGACGTGGTTTCTCTCTCTCAGTATCTTGCTTCTTATTGTAAATAGTTAATAAATGAAATTGTTTTCTTGTTCTTCCCAAGTCGTGTGGGTTTCTTGCCCGTGACCCTAAGTGGTGAGTTAAACCCTCCCTGTCCCTGCCTCAGCCCACCAGGTGTTTAGCAAAAACTGCCCGTGGCTTTATAAACCACAGCAGGTATTTTTTTCCAAGGCATCACTGAAGTATAACATCTCAATACTTTTGCCTGTTGCTTTGGAGTTAAGGAGACGATACTGTGGAACAGTGGGATGGCAGTCTGTTTAGCTCTTAGAAATCTCTGTGAAATACTTTTGCCTTCCTCGAGACCCTGGCACACAAACAATGGTAGAGTGTGGGCAATGCAGATGGACTTGTGAGATTTCCTACCAATATAATGTTATATTCTTTTATTCCTCCTTCTCCTCCCCAGCAAGGGAATAGCTCAAGCATCTTCACTAATGTAGCTGACAATGAACTAGGCAGGAAAATAGTGCTGGTTGCTTGTATCAGTGACTTTCTCTCCTGCATTTCCATGTGACAGGTTTCACTTTCCTCATGTACAAAATCAGCCTCTTCAGTTGTTAATACTGTGGCATCCTTGCCCTACTGCTATAAATGAGCACTGCTATGTGTGTCTAGTAATCCTTTCTTGCATGCATCCAGCATCCCCTTACAAATCTGTGTTTCTTAGATAGAAACAATCTATAGTAGCACTGGTCGTCTGCACTCTAACACGTCATCTGATCCCTGTTTATTTAATAAAGAGTTTGCATTTGGAAACCACTGGAAGTAATTCAACAGTGAAGGGCTATGGATTTAAGTATTATGGATTTATTTAAGTGGAGAGAAAACCAGTCTGGTTCATGCTTAAATGATTATGTTGAGTCCTGCCAATTCAGCTGGGGAAAAAGCTCTCTGCTTCATAACTCCCCTGCTTGGCCTATGGGACATATGCCACAGAGGGGAAATGAGAACTCCTTGCCTCATATTCCCTCCTGAGGACAAAACAGAAGAAGAGATGGAACTAAAATCTGTTTTCATTAAAATTTCACCATTGTAAACAAGGGATCTGAATAATAAAATGGATGAAGTTGCACAATTTAGACAAATGGAATGGTGTACTTAATTTTGTTAGCAAAAGCTGCAGTTTTGGCGTTGCAGTAGTTAATTTCTTAGCTTTTGATTTAAGACAATTTTAACAAGCTTCCCCTTTCCCCAACTCTATTACTACCTTCTTTTAACTGCAGACCCTGGAAAAAACACAGAGAAAACAAAACATCAAAGCAGGTATGGAAGCATCATCAGGTCCTGAAAGAGAAGTCAATAATCTGATTTCACATTAGCTTAAACTGTCATTAAAACATCACATACATTTAGAAAAGACACAGCTGCCCAGCTTGGAAGAGACATTCTAAACTGCCAGAAGCATCTCTCCCTACCCCTGCTTCTTCTGCATTACTGCACATGCTTACATGATGCATGATGAGAATCCAGTTCGGAAAAGGCAGACAAAAAAAAAATGAAATAGCAGAATGGCTACCTGGGAGAAAGTGAGAAAGAAAGGAAAACTGTGTGCATAAACATACTAACAACATCCACAGACACAGTTCAGGGAGAGAGAGGGGTAATCTAATGTGTGCAAGGGCAGCTAAAAAAATAGTTGTTCAACAGATTAGGTCTCCCCTCAGAAAACCCTGGTGCTAAAATTTTGATGCCATAGGAATCCTGAAGAAGATACGAGTGTGAAAATGAAGGTGGTGTGGGAAGAGCTGTGCAGAAACCCAGCCATGGCATGTACAGCTACTTGCCACGGCAAGCAGGGCTAGCAAACAGGCCATGGCCCTGCTGGCTATAACTCTGCTATCTTTGTTCAAATTCATTAGTGCTCTAACCTAAAAATAGCCCAAACATAGCTAAGCAGAAAGGGTAGGGGTATCATCTGGCCTAATCTAAGGAGAGGACCCATCTGAACTGCTGTATAGGGAGATAGACTGATGTCAGTCCCAGTAAACAGACCTCTGCCTCCTTTCCTGCCCTGCGTAATGCTTTGAACATAAGCATTAGGCGTGTCACTGTTCAGCTGGAAACTACCTCAAATTATGAACCTCAGTCACTCATGGATGCTCAGAAATCTCTCTCCTGAGATGGTAATGGATGCTGTCTCTTACAGACACAGAATCACAGCACTGCTGAAGGTAGAAGGTACCTCTGGAGACTGTCCAGTCTAACCCCTTGCTCAGAGCAGAGTCAGTCTGGGCTGCTTGCCTAGGACTGTGGCCAGTCAGGTTTTGAACCTCTCCAAAGGTGGAGACTCCACAACTTCTCTGGGCAATGTCTTTCAGTCTTCAGTCACCCTTACAGTAAAAATATGTTTCTTATATTTAAGCAGATTTTCTGAAAAGAGCCTGTCTGGCTTCTCTACAACCTCCCATCTTCTACATGTATACATGCATTAATAAGATGCTCCTCTGAACTGAAAAAACACATAGAAGTATCATCACAGTGTATGGTCATAGATACATCACCCAGGAGTCAGAAAACACCTAAAGTCACATGCTGTGTAGCATAGATGTGGCCAATCTGCTCCTAAAGAAGCTAGCCCTAAGCAGCATGGACTCAAGCCAGACTGTGCCACTTGGCCTATGGGTCAGGAACTACTTCCTTGATCACTTCTCTTTAGCACTAGAGACATAACCTTCAGGTACATTGATGTTGTGTTGGCTCGCTCCCTGGCTTTGGGTTTCAGTGCTCTGACATTTTTCTCTTAGCTTTGCCTGCTGTGAAGAGGTGGTACATAACAGTGAGGGTACAAAACAGTCAGAGTCAGTCTGAGGGCCAGGGATCAGTCTCTCACCTTTTGTTTAGCGGCATAGACATGACAAAACTTCAAAAGGCACAGTGTTTTTACCCCGGATACCCTATTACCTTGCCATTAGGAGACACTCGAGGGCAGAGGGGCTGAGTAGAGCCATCAACTCTTTGATGAAATGTTCTCAGAAGGGCTGTAATTGCTCTGCTGAAGTTGGGAACTGACATTTCATGGTGCCTTGAAGTTTCCTCAGAAGAAAGTTCTGCAGTATAGACCCCAGGGAAATGGAGACACCTCACATTTCCTCATGGCTCCTCATCCTTTCCACTCAGGCAGCCAAATACTGGATTTAAGCAGAATGGATCACCCCTGGAGGTGGTCATTGGAGAAGCATATTAAACAATGCAGTATTAACACGAGAGGAGTCCACAGACTCTGTACAGTCAGTGGAAAGACAAAGGCACTGAAGTTAAACAGCACGTATCTCCACATGAAGGTCTCTAGAGAATCCATTTTTACCCATTGACACTCTGAATTCACAGTTCTGTTGACTGACCCACTCCCCGTTCTTCTGCGTTCTGCCCTACCTCAGAGCAAGCATCATGGAAGTCTGTTTGGTGTAGCAGTGCCCCCAGTTAAGCAGGAAGGATTTAATTGTAAACAACCACCGCCCAGTGAAATACGTACATCCAACTCCAATGAAGTTGCCAAGATTTTCCACAATGAATTCCACCTATAGCCTCCCCTAGCTCAGCTCATCAAGTTTACAGCAGCCATGTATACAACTGTTTATATTCTTGCAGATAGTTGTGGGATCGCTGTGGGATCACAGTGGAGTCTCCAATATTTCTAAGTTTGGTTTCACAGATTTAACACAACTTATACTTGAGGGAAGAACAGGACAGAAAAAGTAGAAGACGGTGCAAAATAGCTTCCAGCCTCGCAGAAAGGATCATGAGAATTTGAATTGCAGTACTAAAATGTCCTGAGTAGGACTGCAGCTGCTTCCAATAATAAAGTCTCAATGCCTATTGTTTTGTTCCTTACATACAAACAATTCCAAGTGGTTGCTTTAATTAAGCTGAATACAAAGCTCTGATATCTCTGGCCAGAATTACTTCTGACAGCTACAGGAGCTGCAAGGCCTCCGTCTTGCAGGCCTCCAGAATTTAACCTGTCTGCAAATAGTAGGTTGCACAGCCCCAAGGTTCCTCTTGCTGGGATGAAAACAGACAAAACGATGTTCAGTTTGTAACTGCTTTCTGTTTAAAAAAAAAAAAAAGTTAAAAAACCTTCAGAAATCCAAAGATTGGGAGGTCTTAGCTGCTAGCTCATAAAATACAAAGAAAAGAATGGCAGCTTTTTTGCTCTTTCTTTTTGTCTTCAGAACAAAACAAAGCCATCTACAACTGACTTCAGATCAAAAAAAAAAAAAAAAAGGACAGTGGATAAATCCTGAATTATTTTCTTAAGCCAAACCAAACAAACATGAGAAAAAATAAGACAAAAGGAATACATAAAAATTTCAAAGCAACATGGAGCCACTTGTGAGCTAAGGTTTCATCTGTGTCATGATAATGTAATGCCAAAGTAACTCCAATGACATCAGCAGAATTACTCTGGCTTTATACCAGCATGACTGATTTCATAATCTGGCACTGCACATATTTTTATTGAAGCCATCACTGCAGTTGCTACACTCCTCAGGTTTATAGACGTTTTAAAGCTGTTCAGTGAGCTGTAGTTATTTCCAGGATATGGGTATAGTAAAAGATATTAGCCAAAATGCTACCGACCAAATCTTAAACTGATGTAACTTTGTACCAATTACTGACTGATACAAGCTGTGCATCTGACCTTCTGTGTGTTGTGTGTATCAGTTAGGACAAGATGAATCTGTAGAGTGTTCTCATCTCCTTGCCAGAGTGCTGAACAGCATAATGAGAGCAATCAAAATTAAATACAAGGTCACAGAACCCTCAAACCTGGTACTGCAAATATTCCAGCAGAATCCTGTCCTCTGGCATACAACTGAGGCTAGCGTAAGGTAAAGACCAGGTTTTGCTCAGTGAGTTTATGGGATTTCTCAGCAGAAGCCTGGGCTTGACTCAGGGAGTCCCCTCCCTTCTCATGAGGGTGAAGGTTCTGTGTCCCTCAGCCAAGAAGCTGACTGAATTCCGGTCTATGAAAGCCTTGATGTGTGAGAGATTTGGAAGCCATGCAAAATTTGTGTATTTGCTCTCCGTGTTAAAGGAGCCCCAGCCCTGTTGTGGAGAAGTTGTTGGGAGGTGGAAGTGAAATAAGATGTCAAAGAGGATGAAGTGTAGGATAAAACGGAGTGGGGGGAACTGTGGGAAGTCAGATCTCTGTTTTCCACATCACAGTTGGAAGAAATAAATTCATTGTCTGCATTTTTTGAAGCTGCATAAAGGACCTGGCTTCCCAGGAGTAAGTCAGTTTTCAAAATCTCTAGGCAGCCCAGGGAGAGTCAGACTCTCCAGCTATTGCCTGAAGAATGCTCTTTGTCTTAATCTTGTTTAGTCTAATCATTTTATCCCCAAAAAACCTTCAAATGTATAAATTCCATGTTATAATCTGTTAACTCTTCACTCTCTGTATCTAGTCCAGTTTGGTCAAGTTCAGCCAGCCATGGTTTGAAGACCATAAGGTAGATTCACTGTGGCAGTAGCTGCATTGTTCTCATAGTCACTACGTCACCTATTTGCCACGTTGCTTTCTACTGTAGTTAATCCCATAATCTGGTTTCACATTCTACATTCCTTCTAACATTGTAATTTTTTTCTAACGCCATTTCATCTCATACCTGCTGACTCTGGAAGACTTTTGACCTCTGCTGTCCCAAGCAACTTCAGCTGAAAGCGAGATGGAACAGGGTTGGATGGCCAATACTCACTGTCGGCAGTGAGTATGGCATGACACTCTTCTGCCAGAAGTCACTGTCTTTGAATGTGTGTGTGTCCACTAATGCACAAAGACACCTTCAAACTTACATGATGAGTCTTCTTGTTAGGGCAGAATGTATGTTCCTGCCACAGAAAAGGGCCAAAATCTCTTAGCAGAGAAATGAAGCAATTTTACGTTGGCATAAAACCTAGAAAGTGGTCTCCATTCCTTTCTACCCAATTCAGTGATGATGGCAAAAATTAGTCTAGAAGACAAACAAAGAAGATCTTTTGTTTATTAGAAAATTCACAAAGCAGTCTTCATAAATAGACAAATGTGATGTGATCTGTAAAAAATACATTTGATGTACAAAGATAAAAATTTACATGTCGTATTGCACTACAGCACCTTGAGCATTAAGTTTTAAAGTCAAATGAATGTTCTAAAAGAGTTTTGATATACAAATAGCTAAACAAAACAAGCTTCACAATAGAAAAGAGAAAAAAATAATAGGAGTTATTAATAATTTATTTCTCAGGAGTGAATTGCCCAGTCACTTTATGGAAAACAATAAAATGAGATAAAAAAAAATTACAGTCTTCTGTAGGAAAAGCATTCCAGAATAAATATGGTTTTAAACCTCAAAATAAAGAAGGTTCTTTTGAAGCCAAAGGAAAATTTCAGTGTCCCTGTATATCTCCAACAGGACTATAACTGATGGCAAAGAATAGTAATTCTCCTGCCCGTGCAATCTGTCCTACTCGGTGTCCTTGGCCTAAGGAATGAGATAGGATGTAGGGTGCCAACAATTCAATAACACTACGTTCTGAAATTAAAGGAAAAATCAGCAAAAGAGAATCTCTCATAATTTTCTTCCACATTTTTCTCTTCATTGGAATAAGAAAAGACAATAGAATAATGACCAGCTGGTGAATAAAGTGGGCTACAGATACCTGTATGGCAAAATAACCAAAGAAGTTCAATGTCAAAGCTTCTGTTCCACACAGGATGACATCAGTCCAAGCTTCTAAGGATAGGGAAAACCTTTGCTACTTAGATATTAAACCTTCCTGGAATCTGAAATATATATCCCCTATTAGAACAGCCATTCGTGTTCTTCGGAAGAATTATCTCCTACAGTGGCTCTTAGATGAAACCAGGACAACTGAAAATGTTTATAAAAGATGGATATGTTTGATATCATGACCTGTAAGAGGTTGGTAAGTCAATAAATTTTTTGGAGTCCACTCAGGAGATGAAAATCCTGGTGAATTACAGCAAGACACACAAAATAATGTCTGTAATAATATAATACAGAAGTTTCAGATCCATAAGGCATCTTAAGGGTTCTTGTTTCTGCTTAAAGAACTCTGGGGAAAACAGAGCTTGGCCTTGTTGCATAAGGTAGCTCCTGTAAACTGTTTGCTCCCATCCTCTTGACTCGGGCAAATGCAGCACACCTGTGACTTCACATCTCTCCCTGCACAAGTAATCTTCCATGGCAAGAATGACCTTGGGGGGTTCAAGGTTGCATGCGGGGCCACAGACAACACCGAATGAAGCAGATGCAGAACCAACTCATGATAGAGACTGACCAACTCACAGAACTGCAAGTCAAAAAGATGGAACAAATATACCTTTTTCACCCCTCCCTTCTGCCCATATTATAGAAAAACCTCAATTATCTCTTAGCAGTAAAGATTCTGAGACGTGGATGAATGGATCTCATTCCACCAGCACAGAGCACTAGTATGCATGTAAATTAGTGTTAACTATAAGACATTCAATCAGTATTATTCATATCTTGGGAGGCCCAAAAAAATATTTCATAGAAAGCAAAGGTGCCTTTCTTTTAATTACAAACTCTAAATAATGCATTTGGAAAATTGAAAATTCTTAAAAGCATAGTTATTTTCTACTGACTACCCAATTTTAAAGTATCATTAACTGAAACAGATAAAACAAGATTAATTTAGATCACATTATGTCAGTAATGGCTCATAAACATTTCTGCAGGCCCAAGTTTTATCCCAGAAACAAAGCAAGTGCTGCACTGGCAGAGGCCAAAGGTGCCTCCCATCTGGAAGTCTGGCTCTGGCTGCAGCACACGCCAGAAACCTAGGAGGAAACCTGTATGTGACACCATGACAGCCTCACAGCAGGGACGGGAAGAATTCTCCGGTCTCCTGAATTCCTGGGAGTGATAATCTCTATCATCATCCTACTTAGAATAATTTTGGCATAGCTCCTTCTCCTTCCCCCCAGTTTGAATGGAATCACAAACAACTACAAAAGGCAGCCACATGTTAACTGTCACAGAATATGTTTACTGACATACACATTAGAATACATGTATTACATGAGCTTTTAATTTAAAATAAAGTTTTGTTTAAAAATAATGTCACTAATTTTAAATTTGCCTTTCACTTTTTTTTTTTTTTTCACTCTATATGGTTGTTCCTGTTTCAAAAGCATTTGCCACCTTTCTACAGAAATGGGCTATTTCAGTTCTATTTTATGAAATATTTTCTGTTCTTACCTTGTTTCTATCTGTTCTGTGTGACTTCTAACTGTGTTGCATCCTCTGTGTTTTGCTGTTCTGTTCTTCCTTGGTATAGAAATGCCAGCTTTATTAAATCTGCTGTGGCACCAATCCTACACAGAAGTATGTGGGGCCGTAGTCTGATCTTATTGATGCCCATGGGAAAAGAATTGCCCTCTAAACTAATCAATGTTGGCCAGGAAATAGGCTTGTCATGTCAACAACATTCCCGGCTGTTGAGTTTAGAATATTAATACAGAACGAATTCTAACCATTTGCCAGAAAACTTGTTTCCCCCCCACTCCCATCTCCTGCCCTGTGCTCCTTCAGTTTGCTGCTTCCCATTACAAGCACTTGTGTGATTTTGAAGAGGGTTAGAACAGGCTGCCTACGTGTGGTCAGACCCAAACCCTTGCAAGACAAACCAAGCAGACAAATCCTGCTGTTTTGATAAGTTACAGGAACATCAGGCACATGCTAACTCAGTCTCAGTGGTCAAAAATCCCACTGGCCCCTTTGCCTGTAAGTGTCCTGTTCTGAGGATTCAGCTTATGTACAAATATAAACCAGAGAAGAGGCAATTCTCCACACCACTCAACTGTTTATAAAAACAGTTAAAATTTTAATGGAAATGCTTAGCCTGCCTTGTCACCCAATTACTTATCTGACAAGTTAAATTTACTTCTATATATGTCATTAGCATATTTGCCTGCTGGCTATGTAACCTATGAATACATTTGCCATTGTTTCAGCTCACAGGACAACACATCATGAACTCATCTGCCTGCCTAGAATGGACAGTTTATTACTGCACCCATTTTTTTTTTCCATGTATTAGTCTGCTTTTAATCCACAACAAGACTTCATCTATCACTCAGTGGTTTCTAAGTTTACTCACAAACTTTTACAAAACCTTTTCAAAAGGACAGAACTATGTCCATTTGTTCTTCTTTCCACACTTTCTCTAAGGTACTTTCAAAGAACATTAACATGTTAGTGAAACTTGATTTTTAGCAGCTGTCTGTACTCTAGTTTTCATTTTACCACCCCCAGTACTCAGCAAAGGTTTTGTGAGCTGTCCGTTCCCCAGACTGAAAGCATATCCTGTGGATTCCGGGTGGAGGATGGTGCAGGAGGACCCAGAGAGCATACATCATGCTGAGTTTACCTGTTGACCAGAGACTGTTATTTTTCACCCCCTTTCTGCTCTTAGCAGAATACCTCCATACAGTGAAGGCCAAATGAGAACTCCCTGGGCTTCCGCTGAGATACTTTGTTAAAATCATTGGAATCTTGCATCTTTTTTGTTTGGGGGAAATTTCCCATTTTCCTATCGTAGAACAATTCTTAAGAAGAAACCATGCGGACATTGCTGTGGAGGGATTCTCTCCGGGCAGACTTAAGCCCTTCTTTTTCTACCTCCTTCTCCCTTCGAAGCTTGCCTTGGGCCTGTTGGCACGAGCAGGCTGATGTACAAAGACACTGAATCAAAACGAAGCAGCAGGGGACTGCAGAGAGTATCAAGTGACTTCTCAGCCTTATCCCTGTCTCCCTGACATGCAATATGCCAAATGAAGGCTGGGAAATGAGTACAGAATCCATCTGGACACCACTAAATACAAGGCAGTGTTTAAGCCACTGTCTGAGACTGCTGCTGACCCAGATTTGTCTCCCCATTTCCTTTACTGCCCTGTCTGCCAGCAACCCTCTGCTGTTTCTTGAATCACAGCCCAGGCCACCTTTGTGGGAGACATGAGCACACTGCTCTCTGCTCGTGTTCACGATAAAATATTGGTTCTGATGCAGTTACACAATGGTAATGCAATTGTACTGGAAATTCAATAACTGCATTAGCTGAGCTACTACAGTTTTCCTTCTTTGGGCACAGCACCATGCCAAGGAAAACCCAGTCCCTGGAGCACAGCAACTCACGTTTGCATGGAAAAGACTGCAGAGGTGAATTGCAAGCTCTTTTGTTCATGGCTTACCACTGCCTTGCAGCACAGGGACCCAGTCCATGGCCCGGCTTCCTAAGCACCCCAAAAGTGCTGCTGTAACTATGCAACAACTGCTAATGCTAGCAGGCAAAGTATCATCCATTTTAAGTTCTGACTTTATACAATGTTCTCCTTTGTTCTTTTTTTAACAGGATTTATAAAAACTAAAATCACACCATTGAACCAAAGTCAGTTTAAAACTGTGCTCAGTTATCTTCGGAATTCAGAGTCAGGAGCCTGCGTAGACAGGGACCAACAATGAAAAACTTTCTTGTTAGAGAAGAAGGCATCCCATGCCAAGGATGAACAGTGTAAAAGTACTTGCACTTCACCCCTGAAACACCACAGAGCTGTTCACAAGGTGCATGAACACAGTGAGGTTTTATCTTGACAAACTGAATGCATGACAGCCTCTTCACAGAAGCCTAAAGTTAATCTGAATACTAATGCTGGCATTGTGTTGCCTTTACAATACAGAGTTCTCACACTCCCACTATCAGCTCAACCACCATATAAATTTCCTTCATTACTGCTGTGGCCTTTACGTTCCAAAACCCTCCCTTGCAGGAAATTACATGCATTTCAACACTGACAACAAGCAAGATCTGACAAGTAAATATTCTGCTGCAATGCAAATTTGAAATCTGGACTTCAAATGCTTTCATCTCCAGATGATACCATATCACAGGGTTTTTCACACAAAGCTTTAAAATTGTGTGCCTGCTTTACAAAGCCACACAAAGAATCACTTAAGAGTATGAAATTTCAGTTAATATTGGCTCCCAAAAGTTAATACAATTAGAGAAAAATATGCAGTATATATACCTTTTCAAAAGGCTGAAGATTGGAAAAATCTTTAAAAAGCATTTTGAAAGAGAAAGAAAAAGTTCCTGTCTTCTCAGTTACATGAATGAAAATCCAAAATTGTTAGAGTTGCTACTTCAAGTTGTACAGGTAATTATGAAAATTATACAGAATCATTACCAGCCCTGTCCTCATTATGCAATAATGAGAATTTATCCCACACGAAAAAGTTCAAATTCTAATTTGAGAAACAAGCTAGCTTGTTGCAGATTTTCTTTTTTGGTATTTTACTGATTCCAAATGCCCTTATAGTGGGGACCTGCCATCTGCCAAAGTGAGGAAGGAATACAGCTGGAATGTGCTGCGTTTTGCTTATCCCAGGCTCAGGAAAGTTCCCTTTAGGGTCACAGGGCAGGTTTCAGCAGTTTTCATGTTGTAATATACTGCAAAACTACTAGAGCCCAGCAGGAGGGAGATGCTGTTTACTCCATCATGGTCCTCTCCTCTGTTGTTTCCGCCATTCAGCACCAATTCTAAGCAACAGGATAAAATTCATGATTTCCATCCTTCAAACCCTTTCTGCCATTACTTTGTGCCATTATGCCTGCAAAACCCTGAGATCAGTTCAACGGGCAGTAAGCTGTTCCTGAACTGTACCACAGGCACCAATACTGCACCACGTTTACCTTATTCCCCCCTTTTATGCTTCAGCTAGTATCTGTGTGTGTAACAACCAGCTTTCCACTTTCTATTTCATATGAACCTCATCATTTCAGTGCTCTACGTGTCCCACTGCATCATGCACACATATATCCATACCCTGGCAGGCAGGAAACACGTCTGAAAGAGCCAATTGTCTGTGCCCATCAAAATGGTAAAATGTTCAACTATTACCACCTGTCCCGTGGTGGGTCTGGATTTCTTTCCTCTACCCATACACTGAGTTTCACATGCATGTTGGAACGTGGTACCTATGAGCCTGGTACCTGTCTGTCCTTTTAGCTAAAATCATCCAGTATTTTAAGAAATTACTGTGGCAAGGAGTGAGCCGACTACAAGGCAACACAGTTGCGTGAGTGGTGTATCCTTTGGTAAACAGGAAACAAAATAGTTGGAGTTTGTAATAATTGACTTGGTCTTAGTGGGTCTGAATTAACCCAAAGGATTAATATTTCTGCAAAAAAAAGGAAGGAAAAACTCATTATCTCATTTATTTTTCCTCCCCAACAATCTGCTGCCAGCACAGTTTAGTGTTTCTCCTCTCTTTGTTTACTGTCGTTCATTTTACCTTCAGGTAGGCAAATATTTTAATCTGAGCTATTCCAGGAAATTCTGTGGATGGTGTGGGGTTGCTGCAGATTTTCACCAAGGTAACTAAACTTTAAAGGTATATAAATATATATTTTGTCATTTTATTTTCTTGTTTTTCGGTTCTGTGCCCAGCCTTTCGGTTCTTTACATCTGTGCTGCTACATCAAGTCTCCACTTCAGAGGAATATTCCCCAAAGTCCCTGTTCCTTGAAACACAGTATTTTCTTTAAAAGGCAGAAATGACTTTGTCGTCTGACACTGGAATACCTGAGGGATTTCAACTGACTTTACTGTGTGAATATTGACAGAACCAAAAGGAGACAAATACAAACTTTACTCTTCTAAACAGGGTCATGGAAACACCACTGTATTTATAATGGAATGTATAAATCCCCCAATTCCTTTGTTCATTGTTCTGCAAGAACTTGCTTAAACTAAACTAAACTAAACAAAAACCACTTGTGCAGTAATTCTGTTACATTACACTAACAACAGAGAAATAAATGAATATGCTAGCCACAGTCTATAGCAGTCTCTCCAAAATTCCTTGTTTTCCACCGTACTGATTTATGTCTAATGCCTAGGATGACTTATCATGCACAAATGTATTATTAATGTTATGTTAGAGGTAGTATACAGCAAGGTCCACAATAATGAAACAGTCACTGGACTTCGTCTGTCAAAATAGGAAAAATCACTTCTCAATGGCAAAGATCCTGCCAGTGGGAATACCGCTGGGAGACAACACTCCACTTGCTACTAAAATACTCCAGTCTCATGTTCATTTGGAGTGCACATGGAGAAAGGAGGTAAAACAGCCATATCCATCTCTGTTCATTCTTAATTAATTAAAAAATACCCTGTGCCAAGCAGAACCCGAAATACTCCAGAAAACTACACAGTAAGGGCAGATAGTGAGTGAGAGGATAGGACCAAGTGAGTAAACAACTACAATTAGATTAGGATTAATTTATACCTTTTCTGACCTACTTCTCTTTACAAAATGGGGTGAATTACTTCAAACATGTTTTAAGTTACTTGTATGCACTCTCTGTCATGCTGCACACTTTCCCAAATCTTTCATTTTTAGAGAGAAAAAATACACAAAAATGTAAAAGAAATGTATACTACTCCCCTCTTTCTCAGAAAAAGGGGACAGGACACATTGAGATATGCAAGACCTTTACCATTTATTCTAAACTGGTAATGTGACTAAATTTGCATTTGATATCTATGAGCACAAAAAAACCCCAGGCCACAGAGGGCAAAAACGCAGCTGCACACACACAGAAAAACTAGGGACAATATGCAGAAGCCAAGAGTCCTACAGTTCAGAGGACCGCATTAAGGAAGGGTAACGTAACATGTCTCTCCCATCCCTTTCTGGGTTGCACGTGTAAAAATATCTATCCCACTTTGGCTCCCTCGATGCAAACAAGTTTGGATCACTGTAACTAAGGGATACATGACATTCAAAGTCATAATTTTGGATTGTGTGGATATACTCAAAATATGTAGTTCATGTACTCAAAGCACTGTAGCTGTGAATGGAGTTGAACACACATTTTCTGACAATGTTGCCAGAAAATATGAACTACTGAAATTTTGTCCAGACTGGGTCCCTTTATAGAACCCATTCAAGTCCATTTTCTTTCCAAACCTAGGATAAACTAGCCACAGAAATAATAATTAAGAAAAAATAGGATACAACTCTCTATTTCTTTATTTGGGTTATTCTGACCATAGTACTGTGACACCATGTCTAGTGACATTAGTATTGCAGCCAACAGCAGTAAATTAATCATGTTTGGGACTGCGCTGTCACTGAGGCAACTGGAACACAAAAGCCAAGTGAGACAGAACAGCCACACAAAAACCTCTTGCCCCTCCATACTGAATGGCTGCATCTGTACTGCCCGCTGAGAGAGTCCCTGGCCTGTGCCTGCTCCTGATCCATGGGCAGAATTTGTGTATGAGTACAAGCACAGTCAAAACTGTGCCAGCACAGCATTGAAGTGAGCCAGAGACAAAGCTAAAGGACTGAATCTTTGCTCACCCACATTGCTCAACTCTTAGAGAATATTTTGGGCTACCCTGGGTCCCTCCAAGGCACTCAATGAAAGCTTAGGGGGCAGCTCACTCCAGGGACTATCTGAAACAGGCAGTAGTGGTATAACTGCTCCAGGAATGGCTTACAACAATCCTGGCTTCAGACCCTCAAAATCTTCCATACATCCTCCTGCCGCATCTCAGGGCATGCCATGCACACTGCGCAAACAAGACTGCAGAGAGCTGCAACACAGGTATCACATTATTTCAGGCAATTCAAGCTGAAAAGAGCCACAAAATAAATATTTATGTCTTTGGGCCTCAAAAGCATCACTTGAGGTGCAGGGAGACCCACAGCCAAGTACTACATAGCTTGGAAGAAGTCAGTGTACTAGATGAAGAGCTTGCCCTGAGTAATCTGGATGTGAGCCAGCTTGCCTCAAATTACTCTGTAGCACTCTCCTATTAATCAGTACAGAAACAGCTTAGAAGGCATGAGATGCAGAATAACTCAGATTTTTCCATTCCCCTTTCTTCTTTCACTACATCTAGAGCCTTCCCTTCCTCACTCTAAAATGTCCTCTCTACAACTTTCACAGCAGGGACAATATGAACCTCAGTCTAGTGCTCCCTTTGAATCCTTTACAGACCCACTTGTGCTCTGAGTGTTTACAGAAGGGATGTGATGTGGTCCTCAAATCCAGGTCTGCAGGTCTATCTATACCATAAACCTCTACATTTGCCCTAAAGCAGTCCAGTCTGGAGCTACCATGCTTCCAGCTCACCCAGTTCACCCCTTGACTGTCTCTTCCTTCACTTTATTCAGCTTAGGCTGAAGGTTTGAGAATCGGAGGTAAGTGACTGTCCCACAAGCTCCCTCATATTCCTCACTTCTGATCCCCAGTTCTCCAGTACCTTTCCCTGCTGTCCAAATGAAGAGACCAGCTGGGAAAAGAGCCAAGAAATTCACACACCACTTCCAAGGAGGCCTCTATTTTGCAGTTAAGAAGCACAAAAATGTGGGCTGCTCTGCTATGCATTATGGAGAGAGATACAGATGGTCTAAGACAGCTCACGTGGTTCGGAATAATTGAGAAGGAACCTCAGGATAGACCTTACATATCAATGTAGACATATTGTACTTCCTTTGCAGATGGCACACACCACGGCATATAGATTTACCAGAAGCTCTCCACTCCACAAAAGTAAAAGCTGCATGTCTTCTAAACAAAAAAAATCCAAACCCCACCAACACATAGCTAAAATGAAGCAAACAATAATCTTGCCAATATGCCTATTTCTTGGGTTTGACAAGGTGCCTGACTGATAAAAAATAAAAAAAATGCTGTCTCTCTCTTAAATTATGGACACAAAATGATTTCAGTTTTGCTGGGTACACACAGAGTAGAGGATTCTCTCTCACCTTTTTGAACGACACTGGGGATATTTTGTTTTAATAAATTAGAGTCTGATGCTGCTACACTGCAATCAGAATAAGAATTTATGACTATATTATACTTTTCCCACTTTCCTAAACTGTTTCTACTTTTTCACTGCAAAATGCTTCTAGCTGTAAATTATTTCTGCATTTCAGATTTATACAGAAATATGTATAAACCAAATGAAGAAAAATGAAAATATATTCGTGCAGCTGTTTCTGCCTATCACCTTTAATCTTTCATGCACTTTAAAATATGTACTTCCCACAAAGGGAGAGAGAGATCTATTTTTGCTTTATGTGAATATAAAAGTAATTTGTTGCCATAGCAATGTTTTTCAATCCAAAGGCTGTGAACACCACAGTTGCTTCAGGTTTTGGGCAAACTGTAACTATCCCAAAGAACCATGTAAAGCATTATGCTTCAATAACCTCTTCAGTTCCATTATAATCACATCTTCCTGCTAGACATTATTAACAAAAAATAATTCAATACAGATGTTTATGTCTATACAAGCTTACTCCCAGAGACCACTTTCAAAATAATTTGCTTGCATCTTGCTTAATTCAATTTGCATTAAAATTCTGTAGCATGAACTGAAAAAAACCCCACCCCCAATCTCTGTCCAGTGGGCCAAATTCTGAAGCCCACAAGAACCATGCACATATCTAAAGATGTTAATCCTTGCCTGCTGTACTTTCTTAAATTCTCCCCCGGCTCCCTCCCCAATCCCTTGCCTAGTGCTCTTTAGCACGGTTCTGAGAGATGTTAGCCCTCTTCATTTCCATAGCAACTTTATCCACAGAGTGGAACAATTCATTAAAATTGTTGGGGTTCCGACTTTGAAAACAGCAACACCAAAAAGACTGGTACAAGAAACTTCCCAGAGCTTGGGCTAGGAGCATGATTTTGACCCTGTACTGGAAACAGCAACTTCCACGGCTCCAGAAGAATATTTCAAGACATGCAAAACATAGTGCTCTGTTGAAGATTACCATATATTCTTATTGCAGTATTACATAATGTTTAAATACAAATAAAACAGAAACCAAATGAAACGCATAATCCTCAAGATCTTAATAAAAAAATCAAACCCAGAACATGCTGATGTTGGCAGCTTTCCATTCTCTTCCACCTACACCTTAGGAGTAATTTCACAACACAGGGGAGTTGTGTCAATTGAGGCCAATTGCCCCAGCTCACTGTCAACGCTCTCAGGCATGATGCCACATTAAACTCAATCAAAACCTCCACACTGGACACCTTGATGCTCATGCGTCCTGTGATGTTTTCCAGATGTGACCAAAACTGAATCTGTTTGCAGTTCATTTGGAAAGAAGGCACTGTATGTGTTCATGTTGATTTTTTACTGTTTCTCACTGGACAGGAGCTGTGAACATGTAACTGTCCTTGTTACCTTGCACACAGCTTCACCAGCCCTGGACTGCTTGTTTGTCTGTTTTACTGCACAGTCTCAAGCCTGCATAGCCTTGCTACACACACGCTGGTTATAGGCCAGTATCTCATTTCTTAAAAAAAAAATCTATTATATACTTTCTTAATCCAGATGTAAATAATGATTTACTGTTGTATTTAAATTGTCACCATCTGTTTAAAGTGGACATGAAATGCAAAATGGTCTTTTTTTCCACTTTCTCACAGCCAACCTGAAATGTAACATGCATTTTATACTTCTGAACACAACTGACTCCACTGCAGTCGGCCCTTCTTTCACGCAATCATTTGCGTCGGTAGTGCCTGCATGTGCTTTTTATACAGCAACACTGAGAGGGAAAGGAGGCAGCACAAAACAGCAATGTAATTGCAAGCCCAGGAAAAGTGATCAGGGAGTTTTCACTAGATAGGTACTTGCGGTATACAAACTGCCATTACACACTTACCTTAAGGTATACTTTCATGGTCAGCTTGAGACAAAATAATACACATACTGTTGCAAAAAAAAATAAAAATGGTTGTTCTTGCCTTCCCTTTTGCCCCAGTCTGCAAGTTTGTCCACTCCCTTCTGCCAGCATTGAAGCAAGACTGGGAAATTGATCTAGCCAAAAGCATTTTCCTGTTTTTGAGTTTTGCCAGGTTAGTTTTCAGTCAGATCAGTTTCCAGACCTGGTTGATCGTGCAACCAGCCGTGTAAACCCCAGTGCAGGAGGGAAATTACCCCTTTCAAGGGCATCACACACGGTGCAAACAGAGGTCAGCTAGTCCCCGTTGTGAAAGAGGACTCTTAACTGACTAGATTTCATATTGATAGTGCTCTCTAAGGGGTAATACACAAAATAACTATCAATCAGTATGTGTCAGGCAGTTTACTGCCAGAGGAAACAATTTACCGTAAACAATCTTTCTGCAAGACAGGCACATATTTAGATCACTGTTTTAAAGATAAGGAAAGAAACTGAACCACATTAATTTTATCCCTAAGGTCAAAGAGAAAATACATAAAGCAGGTTAGAAGGAGATCTCTCCTGCCTCTGAAGTCTTGTACTTTAACTAAAAGGCTACTTTTCTTTGCATAGACACCTCTCTTTCATGTGTGAGTGCATACATACACAGATATAGATTTATGTTTCATAAAGAAGTGTGTCTAACTGTGAAAAATCAATTTTTTGTGGTCAAAACCAAAATAAAAACTAATTTTATAAGCTCTACTAAATTATAGGAGCAACAGAGAAAATTAACAAGCAGAATGTGCACAAAAGAATATTATATAGTATCACATGTGGTTAGACTTCATTCTTAGTAGCAAAATTCTTAACTGGCTTTTACGCCTCAGAGTAACTAACAAAGACCCACTCCATCTGCTGACTTCCAAATGTGTTTCAAAACACTTTTTTTTTTAATGTGAGATCAAATTAATTTTGGTTTACCAAGAATCAACAGGTGATAACAGTATCATTACACCAAGGCATAGTGCTTATTACTATTATTTTAATGTTAAGTTCAACTAAATACCACTTGGTAGGTTGGAAACATAAACTACTTTAAACACAGCGATAGATGAGCTCTGGTTTTGTTTGTATCAACATCATCTTTTTAGAGACACCAGCTAACAATGAGCTTTATTGTACCAAGTGGGACAGGTGATCAGGCACCGAAGCATTTTCCTTCTGACTGCCTGTGTTCTCTCCAGCGAGGCAGTTCCACGGCTGGCAATGCTCCAAAAGGCATGGAGATTCATAAATGCAAATATGTATTAAATATGCAAACATTGTGGATCAGTTTGCCCTGCAATATGCATATTCTTAAAACACAGCAGCATAGTTTCCTGATAATATGTAATGACATCTGACAGCTCATATTCTAAACAGATTTCATTCTAGAAGAAGAATTGGTGGGGAATACAAATAGAGGGATACAAGTAAAATAAGTATGTTACAGGAAGAAAGAAAATGCAAGGGCAAATATAAAAACACTCCCCAGTGATGATCATGCTATAGAAACTCCTGACTGTATTGCAGTAGATGGTGCAGAAGGTCTGTTCCCCCAAGTCACTCGGCAGAGGGCTTGGGAGAGTCTGGGAGAGCAGGGACATGAACCTGGGAGCAGAATTGTGCCAATGAATCTGCAAGCATGCAGGCTTCCCAGCCAAACTCCTCTGGAAAGAAGGATGAAGCGACTGTAAAGGTACTCAAGGGGACAGATACACAACCCTCACAGACCTCTCCAATCCACAGCTCATTTATCACGCTTTAGGTCAGGGCTTCACCCTCGGTGAGGTCAGGGATTTGTTCCTCTTTTCACACAGCGAGGCATCCATCAAAGCTGTGCAGTAAGCAGCTTCACCAGCTGGAAATAACGTGCCAGAGAAAGATTCTACTTAAATAGGCAAAATAATGGGAAGCCTAATTCTAAGAGTTGTCTGAATGACTTGTATGCCACCCTGACAGCCAAAGACAGGCAGGCGGTGATAAGATCCCATGCAGAGAAGGCAGCTTTGTGTTGGACTGACATAAAAATCTGAAACTGTGACCTGTGTCCTTGAGAAGTCTGGGGGAATGGAGCCACAGACAGGACAGCACTGGGCCATCCGACCGCTGCCATCAGAAATGTGCACCTGAGGCACCCCGAGAGGCCTCAACCCAAGGGGCTCCTGAGGGAGCGAACCCTCCCCAGAGGGCAGCCCCCTCTGCCCTACGCCAGCTGTGCCCTCACCCTCCCCATGTGTGGCCTTGCCCCTGTGTTTGGTTTTATCCTGAGGAAAGAAACTCCCTCCCTGCCTCCCAGAGCTCCTCTCCATGGCTTGGCTGCCCGTCCCACCATCTCCATATCCCTCCATAAGTCAATGGGAGGGAAAAACCCTGCCAGGACGGTATCATGGTGGCCCCTGTGAGACAGGGGGTTTTAAATTTAACAAGGGCTCACAGAATAACTCTATTCAGAATAGCTGTTGGGACAATATATGATTAACTTTTGCCGTGCTTGAGAAGACAGGATGAGAGGATCAAAGCTGTGATGATAAGGGGAGGATCTGCTAACCCAAACGAGAGGAAAGAATGCAACAGCTGCAAGGCCGCGGAGATGGGGAGGGCTGCTTGGGCCTCAAGCAGGCCCCAAACAAGCTGGGCAGCATCCTGGTTCTTTGGACTGAGACCAAGAGACCAGGAGGTGAGAAGTTCAACTCCGATGAAGACTCGTTTACTTCATCCTGTTGACCACCGGACGACCACCAGGGAGCACTACACAGGCGCAGAAGGACTCTTTAGCTAATTATAATAAGAAGCGGGGCTGGGCGGGGCTAGGTAATTAATATGAATGAATGGATTACGAAACTTAATGCATGTGAAACGTTTTGGGGAATAAATAGAGGGAGAGGTTTTGCGAAAAGGAGCGCATGTCTTTGGTGGAGCTATCCCCCATGCGCCTCAGCGCTGAATAAACTACATACCTACTTTACAACTTTCATGAGTTGTGGAGTCTTTCCTCTTCACCTGTCCCAGGCTGGAGCTGGTCTCAGCGCTCGTCCATTCCTGGGGATGCCAGATCCTGCCCATGCTCCCCCACCTCAGTCAGTGCTTATAAATAGAAACATGGATATTTACTTTGGTTCAATATGTAATGGCAAAGAGTGTCCATAACTCTGACCGTGTATTTCAAAAGAGGGAGAAAAATCAGTACATTTCTCCAATGTTTTCTGAACAATGTGAAGAAGGACGCAGGTCACTGTTGTGGGTATAAAAGAAAAGGATGCCATGGGCACGGGGAATACTGCCATAAGACAAAAAGCTTCACCCCCAGATCTGGCACATTTAATGAGCTAAAGGGGAGGGGAATTGCACATAGTTCTGGCCAGCTCTGGCGTCTAGTCACCATTTCACCACTGACTTGCTGCACAAAATTGCTCTGAATCATTGCGTTTCTGCTTAGCTTTTGTCCCCTTCCAAATAGAGATAACGTGTTTTGCCTTCCTGTGAGGTACTTCAGTGTCTGTGGAAGAAAAGTGATTTGTCTGAGTCTTCTTGCTACTTAATGCATAAAATGTGCCAGGCAAAGTCCATCATTTTGGTTTGTATTTGTACAACACCTGGTGCAATGTGGGTTCTTCTTTTTTATTAGGGTTTCCAGGCACTTGCATGCCAGCAGAAGAACATAGAGTTAATTATATCCATGCATGAATGCATGAGGAAAAATATTTTTTAGAAATAAAAGTAAAAAAAATATTCTGGAACACTGTCTCCTGAGGCAGCCTATTTGCATCAAAACCCTTCAAAACTAACTGAAAGAAAAAGCAGAGCAAACACTTTATCTGAATGAAAAAAAAATAGACTGTCCTAACAAATGTACAATCTCTATGAAATGTTCAAATCCTGGTCTTCCTTACAGAACTGAAAAAACATACCAAAGACAGATTATCTTTTAATTTCAGCATTTTTTCAATTAATTATTTGATATCATGCAAAAAGCCCCAAGAGATAGCCAGTTAAGATCTCAATACTATACATACATTAATGTGCACGTTTTCTGATTTAGCAAGTTCAGGTGATCCATTTGTATTTGAAGAAGTTAAGGATAAACCTGAGTTCCTGACATGCTGATTCTGCAAATCCTTGCATAGGTGAGTGGTCCTCACTCATTTGAAATGGGGTGTCTGTCCACGTTTTCCT
>VZTO01016320.1:0-37045 GCA_013400615.1 Syrrhaptes paradoxus | reverse complement strand
TCCTTCCCTCCTTCCTTCCTTCCCTCCTTCCCTCCTTCCTTCCTTCCTTCCCTCCCTCCTTCCCTCCTTCCCTCCCTCCGCCCCCCCCCCCTTTCTCTAATTCTTTTCACTCATTCTGTTTGTTGTTTTTGCCAGAAATTTTTCTTTCATTTTTGCTCTTTGAGGAGTTGTCAGCATTTCCTCTTGGCAGTAGTTTTGTTTACACAAATAGAGAATGCATACCCGCATAAAAGGAACAGGCTTACACACCAGGAACTGGCCCTTGGTCTTGATATGCTGGTGTTTGTAAGCAATAAGAAAATATTGATCCTGCTCTTGGGAGAGATCAGTGGGAACCAGTGTTTGTCGTCATCAGTCCACTGTGACTAACACTGTGGCCATCTAGTCCTAAGCATCCCAATTCTTTTTCTAGTCAGCTGTTCCTTGGAGATCCTCCAAAGGTGTCCCAGTACAGCTAAGTTAGCTAAAAGCAGGAATTTTCTCCTTCCTTTTAAAGGCTCACAATTTTTTTACTCTTACACTGCTGTCCTCCACTATATTATATCATTAGAATATGAAATTAAGCAAAGGATCCCGTCATTTCTCTACTGAAATACAATCTTTTATTTTTCATTATGAACACTGTCTAGCCTGTGATTGTGCTGACCCTTTAGTTCCTCTAGCTGTGCACTCCTGCCCTTATTCTACAAGGCATCCAATTCACCATAAATTGGACATTAAGAGACTAAATTATTAATATATTTGTAACCTGGAACACAATTAAAAACCAGTTCAAGTATGCAACTTGGATGGCTGTAAAAATGTTTTCAGTGGTATATTTGCATTTTACAGTAGTGACTGGAAAAATTATAAAGGAGTAGAGTATTTTTTTTCCTGACTTTTTTACTGATCTGGGACTTGGTTTTACTGGAGAAAGAGAAGGATGACATCAAGAATTTGGGAAAGATGGTTGCAATAATTTTTTTATTGATTAAGAACTGAACTCAAAGCCCATTTCTGTCAGTCAGGGAACTCCCATTAACTTCTATTTTTTGCTCAGAACATCATATAAAACTACCACAAATGTGTAGTGCACTTACAAAGTGTAAACCATAGTATAATAGAGCCTACTTCTTATCACCATTGATGCTAGAAGCTAAAAGGAAACAAATAAAGTAACTGGAGATGCTGAGATTGGCAATCAAATGGCTCACATGACATATGTTACAAACTGGACTTATGCATGGATGTATCACGCTATTTTGTCATTTTAGCATTTATGTCATTTAAGGCATTATTTAACAAATAACAATGGATATGCCATTGTATTCCAGTTAATGTGTTTAAGTTTTATCCAAAAGCCTCTGTAATAAACTAAGAAACTAAAGTTACTAGTCAATTTTCCAACCTCTGTTAATTCAAGAGGTGAAGGAAATGGCTAGAAGACAACTATGAATCATTGTCTATCAAGTAAATATGATAGTAAGAGTTTCTCATGTCGCATTTTCAATAGCAAGAGGAAATCTGGTGTTTGTTATATAACAATATTTTATTTTCAAAAAACCTCATTCATATAGAATATGTTAATGATTTGGTATTCTAGTGATTTTAGCAATTGTTGGGGTTTTGGAAAGTCACAATGATAGTACCATAATAGCAAATTCTGGGTCCTAAAATGTAGGATTTTATCTCTTTGATTTCAAAGAAGTTGTGGCACATCAGAAAGGCAGAAAATTTTACACATTACTATAAATTCTAACAGAATTCCCAGTTATTCCCATAAAACCATTCGCATTATCAGGTGCCTAATAACTGATACTGTCATTATGTTGTATGCTGAAAGATTAGTGGGCAATAAAATTAGCTGATACTGTCATTGGTGATATGTTAATAGGTAAATTGATAAATTAAAGGTAACACATATGCTAACATTTGTTAAAGTGCTATGTTACAATTATTTATTTAGCCATGTAAAAGAGGATGTTCAGTTGTTTATGGACATATTTTTCAAAATTTTACTCTTTCATCTGAAATCTGATATACTTAGTCTCAAGTACAAGATAGCATTCTTAAAGAAAAACTTGTTAAATTATTTAAGAAGGAAATAAACGTGTGAGAAGGTGAGAAACCCCTTTTACTCACTCTTCATCTGAGAAGTGTTCACACTGCAATGAAAACTGCTGAAAAATAGAAAATTTTTTGAGACATAGTTCTGGAATGTGTGTATGCCCTTATTGGTCTGCTGAAAATTCAGATTTAAGACTATAATGCTTTAATAGTGTATTTTATACAAAGGTAGTAAATTATATTAAATGGATAAAAGCAAAAAAATTCATTTTTTCATAGCACTCTACTTCTGTGAATACATTAAATAAGTGAATATTGGTTAGATGATGTCTCAGGATTTCATTAGCTATGAAGGTGCAAGCACAAAAAAGGTAGATGGAATTTAACACTTACTTGAGAATTGCAAATAAGATCTATGAAAGGGTGCATGGATGAAGTCTGGGCCCCAGAAAATCATTCTTCATGCATCATCCAGAAATATCCAGAGGTTTCTGTCATGGTGAAGAATATGTAGCATGAAGTGTGGTGTATTAATTCTGTGACTGTCTACGAAATAGCAACATGTGACTTATTTTTTTCTTTTTTTCTTAGACTTAGTAGACAGCAAAAGTGGCAAAAATCCCATGTCTAGCAATAAAGCACTCAGAGATTAGGATGCATGGAGGTAAATGTTGCCTTTCTGGCCTAAACCTTCCTCCTCCTGTGTCTTTCTATAAGGGCTTGGGATGAAGAGGTTCACTTCATTCTGGCTTTCACCTGCATGGGCATGGAGAAAGCTGGGAGTGGTGGGGATGGTGCAGGTGCTTCAGTGACTGACTTGATACAGTAGGCCCAGGAGTCAGGGACTGCAGAGCACACCAGAAAACACATTGTCAAAAGGTTAGGTGTCTGGGAGAACCCTGTTTCGTGGTGGCTAGGCTGGGTTTCCAAGGAAAAAACTGTGACATCCGTTTGCAGTGTGGGTACAGGGTTTCCAAGGGAGTAAATTACTGCACAGAGCTCTGTGTACTACACTGTGATGACTTCTGAGTCACTGAGTTGACACCTGCAGAAAACACAATGCCAAGACATGGCCCTAAATGCCCCCAGTTAAACTGTTGGAGCAATTGCTGGTGCTGTTTTGGCATTCAGGATTTAACTAACTCCTGTGTCAGAGACCTTGCCCAAGAGGCAGGTTGGATATGGCTACCCTGCCTTGGAGCTAAAGAGAGATGGACAGTATGGCCATGGCTAGAGGTTGCCAGTTTGTCTCCAAGTCAGAGGACAGACCCTGGCATCATGAAGATAGCAGAAAGTTCAAAATCTTGGACTTCAGGGCCCTTTGGTGACTTCTGAAGTTCCCTCCCTCCTAAGGTAAGCACTTAGGTAGCGCAAGATAAACGTACCTACTCATAGCCATGTGGCGTAGCCGGCTAGCTATATCTGGTGTAAAAGCCTGTTGGTCTTTCCTTCCTTGTGCAGATGTGAAATACTTTTCTTCTAGTATTACACTCTGGATAGAATAAGCCCTCTTCCCTACACTGTCACACAGTTACCTCATCCTGAGTCAGCTCTTCACTGTGATCTCTAAACCCTTCTTGAAGTTAATGCTTTCCAGGGGACAGCCCTCAATTCTGTGCTGCTGCTTGCTTCCTAGCTGTTGGAGCTTGAACTTGGCTTTCTTAAAATGTCTTTTTGACGGTCCACCTTATAGATGTCTCCCATGGCTTCCCTATGCCTGTTATTATTTTTTCACCATGTAGAATAACCTGATATTTTCTAATACTAAGGTCCGATAGGTTTCTTTAGAAGTACTGTTACTTGTTTATGATTTCTTGCTGATCACTACTTTCTGGCATCTATCAGATACAGAGTTTCCAACCCATGTAGGAACTGTTGTTTGTTAGGATTTTATAGTGCTCCTGGTACTTTTATTCCCATGGAAGCAAGGCACCTGTTTTTTGCCCTCACCGTTCCAATATTTTTTGAGGCCATCTGTCATTTTCAAGCACATATGCAGAGAGAAAAATATCCTAAAGATAAATACATTTTATAAAAGTAGGTAGTTGTAGGAAAATAATGTTAGAGTTCAAATACCACTCTCAATAATTTCTGAATCCCTTGGGTATTTTCTACAGTTAAAGATGACAGCATGTTTGTCATTTTGAAATACCCTGCAGCAAGAAATAATAGCCCTGTGTTGATATATGCAGAGTAAATAGAAAATCTAAGTGTAATACTGTTGAACAGTCAATTAACCAAGAGAGAAACAATTCCCTAGAAAGCCAGGTTTTGTTAGCTCTCAGAACTACTTGTTTAATCAGATTGTCATGTGATACTAAGGCAAATACCTTACAAACCTCTGTCATGCGTCCTTTATCAAACAAATTTGTAGTACAAAAAATGAGATTGGTTTGACCAGGCTGATGTAACATCTTGAAGTCCTATTCCGATCTCTTGCTATAGGTTCAATCTTTTACCAGTTTTTCTGTTATTGGGCCCAGGCTGCCTCCACACTATAAAAGACCTATCAGCCAATGCACTAACCTTTTTTGAACACTGACATAACATTAGCACTGTTTTTGTCTTCTCAAATTTCCTTAGTAATCTGAGATTTATTAAAAATTAACCTACCCCATTTGTTCTCTAATGTCCACACCTCAGAGGCACTCAGTTTAACATCCTTCTTCTTTACTAGGGATGGGCTGAGAAGTACTTCTTTGCCTTCTGATGAAATTAGATATTTATTGAGTTCTTCTGCCTTTTCTACATCATTATTTAAACATCTCCTTGATTATATGTCTTATTAATGAGACAGTGTCAAAGTGCTTTCTGAATTATTCATGGTAGTTTGTGATGATGAGACTGTGGAACATAGCAGAAGATGAATGGTTTTGTGGTTAAGATATTCTCTTAGCATTAAGAGATCTAGGTTTTAGTCCTACAGACTTCCAATGTGACATTATCAAACTAAAACCCTTTTTGTGTCATATGACTACCTCCTTCTGGACCTGCTAGTGAGGAAATTAAATGCTTGCCTGTTTTCCTAAGTCTATTCTCTTTGCTTCCTTCATGGCACTCTTAATTCACAAAGATTTTCTATTCTCAGTTGTCAACCTTTCTCTTTCCTGAAAGCTATCATAATCCACCGTCCTCACATATCAAAAGACAGTGAAATGTAGTCTCAGACATACCCCAAGATCTCATGCATCTTTGACCTTAATGCTTCTCCTTGCTTCTCTTTATGTCTCAGTTTATCGAACATGTGGCATAGAACCGGAATTATATGGAATTACCATCTACAAACCTCAATGTCTGCAGGCCTGACCGCCCTCCATTGTGGCCTCTCTACTCTTCCTTCCACTGAAACTTCTCTTGCACATCACAATATTGTATTTTCCATGGCTACCATGGCTATATTACATTGAAAATACCCATTTCTTCATTTTTCAGCTTATTAGGTTTCAGCTTTTAGCTGTAGCTTCTCTTGTTGACCATTTTTGAAAATAATTTGTTAGCTAAACAAAATGGGCACTTTCAAGAATGAACTACATCAATTGCTATTTTATTGTGTCTCCTTGATAATCTCAATTGTACTTCTTTTACCTGATAATATTTGTATCTTTCTTGCCTTGCAATAATCTTGATGGTCATTAAACATTCTATTACCAGTTTAATGCAAGAAATAAAAAGGTTCACTGATAATCCAGTAAGTCAGGTTTAATGATAATTGGAGCTGGTGAGGGTATCTTTACAAGCAAGATTGGGCCCATCAATAGCAGTGCTATATAATAACTGAGCATTGTTTCTGGATGAGTGTTTTTGGATGACAGCAAAATGGGCTCTCTCTTATGTTCAGGTTCATAAAGATAAAGATGCCTTTCCCCTCTTCCTACTTCTGGACATAATTGCAACTAGGTGCATCCACCATCAGCTGTCTTAGCCAGGTGTTGCTACTAAAGATCATCAGCAAGTTGTTATTCTTCATGGCTTTAGCATGTACCTGGACTTGACTGCAAACAGGTCACTGCTATTTCTGAGCCTTCCTGAATTTATATTCTGTTCATTTTTTTGTTCGATCTATTGGCTTTTTCCAGTTCTCTGACTTCAGGAAGGTTTATGTCTTTGAGAAAACTCTGTTCATCATTTGGACCATGAACTAGACACAGTTAATCCCTGCTATGGCAGGTTAAAGATAACCTAGCAGCATGCGAAGAATTAACTGGGAAAGTACACAAGAATCGGAGTTCAGCACTGTGTGTAGGTCAAGCATATGGAATAGAAAAACCCTATGGTAAGCTTACAATGATTCCCAGTTTGTATTTTTGCAACAGAGAGTACAAACTAGCCCTACTTGGCATCCACAGCACACAGCCTTTTTCTCCCATAACTCCACTTCTCAGCTGGATAGTTTAATACAGACAAGAATATGATCTCAGGGAGGAATCCCAGGTTCTCAGTACAGCTAATGTGGATCAACTGCAATCAACGAGACTCAGACAACTAACTAGGAAAGCTGATCTAGTAGACGACTTTAAAAAAACAGAAGACTTATGTACGGAGAGATCTGGGAATAACACTAGGATTCAGGCAGGGGAATGCACGTACTTGAAACACATCCATGATCCATTGAGGCCATCTATTCTCTTTATTACTACCTGTAAGTACATATAGTAGAAATATAAATGTATTTTGGAGGAATTTTCTGAGTTTTGGCCAATACATTTACTGCTACAGGAAAGAGTTTACTTCTGGAGGGTGCACAGTTTCAGTTAAGAGCAGAGAATATAAAGTGACTTTTCATAATTAATTTTCTGTCTCGAACTTCCAGCTACATCCCTTCTGATCTCATGTGTTCAAAATGGTAGGCAGAGAGGTGGAAAAAACAATGTACAACCCTGACTCTTTTGTAAGCAGGACTTTGCAATTTTTGTCATGATTATAAAGTTATTGTCATAGTCTGAGTAGGGTTTTTATATAACTGATTTCAGTGAGTAGTTACATCAGTCATTGCTGGGTTTTATGTCTCTGCTATAAAAGCACTGACCAGGTTTTAAGAGCATATTGGGGGGTACAATGTGCAGCAGCAGTGCCAGTTGCTGTAGCCTGTCTTCATTTTGACTGCTCCCTAGGGGGTGTTCCAGAGGGCTGGTATTTGTTGCTCAGCTAATATTAGGCTTAAAATGCTCTGTTTTAAATAATCTGGGAACAGTGAAGAGCTGAAAGAGAAAATTAGGCATCAGTCTTTGTGCATTGTGTAAGGGAACTTGTGCTAGCAGAAAAGCAGGGGAGACTGGAAAAGAGTGAAGCATGGAACAGAACATTCTGCTACTACCTCATTCTTAGTTTAGAATTACTCTTTTTTTTTTTTTCCTAATCAGAAGGTACTTCTTGAAATATTGCCTTTATCAACAACTCTAGTCAATCCATTTTGCCCAGTACAAAAATATTTGTCTGAATATCTGAAAACCAAATGTCCTTTCCTTTCTCCACTCTGATTTTTCACAAGCAGCAGCAAATTGGATAGAGAGTATAATGGACATCACTGGCATATGGAAGTATTTCAGGTCCCTATATTTCCTTATTTGTAGGGCTCCCCCACTTTCTGTTATGTGTGCTTCATAGAATCATAAAATCACAGAATCATTAAGGTTGGAAAAGACCTCAAGGATCATCAAGTCCAACTGTCAGCCCACACCACCTAAGTCACTAAACCATGTCCCTAAGCACCACATCTACACGTTTCTTGAACACCTCCAGGGATGGTGACTCCACCACTTCCCTGGGCAGCCTGTTCCAATGCCTGATCACTCTTTCAGTTAAGAATTTTTTTCTAATATGCAGCCTAAACCTCCCCTGGTGTAACTTGAGGCCATTTCCTCTTGTCCTATCACTTGTTACTTTAGAGAAGAGGCCAGCACCCACCTCACTACACCCTCCTTTCAGGTAGTTATAGAGAGTGATAAGGTCTCCTCTCAGCCTCCTCTTTTCTAAATTAAAGAACCCCAGCTCCCTCAGCCACTCCTCATAAGACCTGTGCTCCAGACCCTTCACCAGCTTCGTTGCCCTTCTCTGGACCTGCTCCAGCACCTCAATGTCCTTCTTGTGGTGAGGGGCCCAAAACTGAACACAGGATTCAAGGTGTGGCCTCACCAGTGCCGAGTACAGGGGCACAATCACTTCCCTAGTCCTGCTGGCCACACTATTGCTGATGCAGGCCAGGATGCCGTTGGCCTTCTTGGCCACCTGGGCACACTGCTGGCTCATGTTCAGCCAGCTGTCGACCAGCACCCCTAGGTCATTCTGTGCTGGGCAGCTTACCAGCCACTCACCCCTGAGCCTGTAGCGTTGCAGGGGATTGTTGTGACCAAAGTGCAGGACCCAGCACTTGGATTTGTTGAATCTCATATGATTGGCCTCAGCCCATCGGTCCAGCCTGTCCAGATCCCTCTGTAAAGCCTCCCTACCCTCAAGGAGATCAACACACCCACTCAATTTGGTATCATCAGCGAACTTACTGAGGGAGCACTCAATCCCCTCGTCCAGGTCATTGATAAAGATGTTAAACAGGACAGACCCCAAAACTGATCTCTGGGGAACACCACTGGTGACCGGCCACTACCTGGACTTAACTCCATTCACCACGACTCTCTGGGCTCGGCCATCCAGACAGTTTTTTTATCCAGCAAAGAGTGTTCCTGTCTAAGCCATAAACCACTAACTTTTCTAGGAGAATGCTGTGGGACACGGTGTCGAAGGACTTGCTAAAGTCCAAGTAGACGACATCCACGGCCTTTCCATCATACACCTGGTCATAGAAGGAGATCAGGTTGGTCAAGCATGACCTTCCTTTCGTGAATCCATACTGGCTGGGCTTGATCCCCTGATTGTCCTGTAAGTGCCGTGTGAGCACACTCGAGATGAGCTGTTCCATAATCTTCCCTGGTACCAAGGTTAGGCTCAACATAATAATGGTTTTGAAGCTACCATCAAATAAATAAATATGATGAATGTATAAGAATGCTTTTTACTAAGTTGGAAACATATGAATCATGTAGACTGCACATGGGATGCCTCTTACAGATCTCAGACACAGATGTTAAATGAAATTGATTTTGACAGTTGCTCTACATCTAAAAAATGAGATAAAAGGCAATAGACTTGAAATTCAGAAACCATATTTTTATCCTCAAGTACTAACAGCAGCCCTCCCTACCCATCCTGAGATAATAATAGCTCTTTCCTTGTGGATTCTTATCATTCATGTGGTACGAACATCTTTACAAAATGTTCACAGAATAACCCATCAATACAATGTTATATAACAGAACATATAGAATAACTTTTTTTTTTTTTTAAATGAGTGTATTAGGACTCCCATTCCACTTAATAAAGTATCACATGCTTTTCTGAGCCGTTCTACCCATTATCACACTGTCCAGATACTGGAGGAAGATGTGATCTCCCCTACGCCAGCTCTGAACCTGGCTCGGTATTAAGGGTTATAGTTCTATGGGTGTGTGGACCAGTCCAAAAACTATGAGTGCCCTAGATTCTTTCTGTATAGAAGTGCTCAAATTTACCCCTTCAGTTGTAGTGCAGAGTGCTACAATCTGGATGAGATTTGTCACAGTGGTATCCAGACACTCTTTTAGTTAATGTCTGCTATGTAAATGCATACTCCATTTAACCCGCTAAAAGTGCTCTTCACTGTGTTACTGAAGCTGCTTTGTATTTAACCTAAAATTCTTCTTCCAAAGCATATAAAGCCAAAGTCAGTCCTCCAGAATAATTGTTGTCACTAACAGCTCATTGATAACAACACTTTAGAGAGGAAAATTTGTTCTTGTTTGTCCCAGACAATACATGCCAGGCTTCCACAATACCCTGGTGTTACACACCTTGCCTCTGCTTCCCATGTGGGTGTTAATGAAACTGCAATTAAGACCACATACCTTACAGACCCAAAATGAAGTATCTTTTGCCTCTGACACTTTTGGTTCCTCCTTACTCAGCGCAAATCCTGGCCATACCCCTGACAACCAAAAAGTTTCATTTCACTGACTATGAGTTATACTCCTTATCCCATCCAGCCATCTTCTTGCTGTAAACCACCATAAGATCCCATTGCAAACTTCCAGCAGTTGACTAGCCAGTACCAAATTGGTTATGTATTTACCTATGCTAGTCTGGTTTATATCCGTTTCCAGCGGTACACAGCCGTCAGCTTCTGCACTGGTGTAATCACCTTCATTTGGAACTGGGACAAGGTTCCTCTAGCAGTTTCAGAAAAGTCTGATCCTTCACCTGGGGGCTCTGCTTCCACTGCTGATATCCATAATAATATGATCCCATTCCCTAACTTTGCTCTTGCCCCTGACATGTACCACTGGATGTAGTGGACCTGCACAGCTGTTGCAACATTCTTGAAGCATGTCCAGTCTGCTGCCAAGATGCCATACTTGTCCTTCAGGCATAGCAAGCCCACAAGGATCTGTTCCTTACTTCATCTTGAAAACAGGACATTTCATCTAAGCTTTAGACTTCCACTTGTGAAGCAAAGCAGACCCAAATCACTTCTGTGCTGGAACTGTGAAGAAAAATTCAGGTGTACCACAAAACCCACAAGTTTGTTCTTAAGGATCACACTTCTGACAGTGGGAAATCTGCAGTATGCACCCACAAATCTTAGGGCTGGGCATATATACACAGTGTACAAGTGTAGGAATAGGTATTTGAGGTGCATGATATCTGCAGCAAGGCACTGTATAAAACTGAGTACAAAGCCTCAGCTCATCTGAGCAGGATGTGTGTATTCACACTGCAGACGAAGTCCTTGATGTTTTCTGTAAATCTTCCCCTACCTTAAGCATGTAGGAATGGTTGGAAAAATTTTCTGATACGTCACATTTGTGATGTATCTACACAAAATCCATGTTTATACTGGAAATTATTTTGAGCATATTGCCTTTTTCCCACTACTCAGTTGAATAAGCAAAGGATGCTCGCTATACTTACAGAAAGCTGAACCCATGAGAACTCAAGCTGCTAGAAGTTGATCTGTTAATCAGAAATTTGCCTTCTATATGATGACTAGCAACTGCGAAGCAAAAAGCAATGGCATCACACATGCAAATCATGAAGTATTGTAAAAATGGTAGAGAAAATATTTTATCAGGGAAGACTCCTGCTTAGTAGAGATTCCTCTCCTTTTCATGGTTTTTGATGATATAGATGAGTCCTCAGACATCAAGAGGTACTCCAGTGCTATCTTACTATTTCTCCTGCTCTTTGATAAGTCACTGACTTTCAAACAGCCACTCTGAGTGCCTCAGAGGATGAGATACTTAAAGTCCCAGGCATTAAAATAATGCTGTTTCTGAAAAAAATGTGATTTTAGTTGTCATAGTCTAGTATGACAGTATGCTAACCAACTCATATGTCAACGACAGCAACAAAAAATCAAAGCTGGATTTAAAAAAAAAATTTCATTGTGATACCATGCGGTATACAGGCAGATGTTTATATCTGGAACAATTCTGTGAATTACAAAGCTATAGCCAGACTAGCATCTTAGCAGGTTCAACTTCTTGTATGTCATGTGAAACAAAGAGTTTTTCTCTTTTAAACACATTCATTCATTATCTTCATTATCCTTTAGGCAGTGCTTTGTATGTTGCAAAATCACACCCTTCTGCAAACAAGCAGAACAGCAATGTGATCCCAAAACATAACCTAGCTGCCAATTTTAAAGCACTCCAAGCAATAACACAACATCCTATAATAATCTTTCCTGGAATTTATTTTTTAAAAGATCTTTTTTTCCCCATTGTTTTCTGTCTTGACAAAAAAACCCACCCCAAAACCCCAAACCACACCCCAAAACTCAGAAGTAACCACAATGTCAGTGAGAGTGAAAAGCTCTGATTAATTATAACTATTATCAGGAGCAAACAATATTGAACAACAACCACAACTGCACTTTTTAGGCATCTTGACTCATTGTTGAAATTGCGTCCCAAAGGATGAAAATAGAGAGCAAGTCTGACTGCAGGGTGTGCGAACATGCAGTTGTGGGAAGAGAATTCGAAGTCAGTATAGCCCCTGAAATCAATACAGTTGCACCAGGGTAACTGAGAGCAGAATGTACTATATATTTCACATTGGAAGTCCTGTCCTGAGTCAGGTAAAGAAAAAATATACAGCACATGCAAAATGTAACACAACTAGTAGGAACTAGCCATTTTCTGTGACTAAGATCTTGAAAACTTTGTATTCTGTAAAGAATAAAAATTTTAAAATATTGCAACTGTTATAAAAGGCATCATTGAAACTGTGCAACTGTTAAAAGCTATTTTTCTTTTATTGTAACTGGTTTGCTTTTATTATAGCGGGAGCTAGAGGCTGCAGCAAGGGCTGAACAAAAGTTGGAATTTCCATCCACTTTGGGACAAGAAGTCGGAATATCAACACACACTGTGGAACAGAATGTTCTGAAAAACATGGATTCAGAAACAATTGAACATTTCATCTTTTCCCAGCTGAGCACAAAAGCTGCATATTTCTGCAATGTTACGCTGCCTGATGGGGTTTGGAGGTTGAATGGCCTATTGTGCCATTCTGCCCTTGGTGGGTAAGACCGCGGGCTCAGGCCGTGTCTCCAGCGCTGCATTGCAGCTGTAGGGATGACGGCGAGAGGAGTGAGTGTATTGTACCCGTGCAGAATCGAATCTGGGAGTTAACCACAGGAGATAGAGGAGGCTAAAACTACAAACCCAATTATACAGTACAGTGTTGTTACAGAAACCAGCTTCCTACTGAACTGAGGTAAAACAAAATATCTTGGCTCAAGGAAAAGCCACAGAGTCAATTTTTCACTTAGAAAATCTGGGAGAATGTTTTTCCCACGAGAAAGTAATTCTGACCCAGAGCAGCCAGATGGCTGGTTTCCTTTTTGTCCAGTGGTGCCCTGGTGTTCTTAGAGGCAGTACAAACCTACCTAGAGAAGACAGTGTATTTTCAGACAAATCAAGTATTCCTGTGTCTGTATCATTGACCCAGCACTGATGCACCATTAGCAGGTATTTTGTTCAGTCTGACCGTGTTCTGTCTACACTGGTAAACTGAACAGGCTCAGGCTAGGATCCCCCCAGCTTGATTCTGGCCTGCGCCATTTAGCACTGTGTCTGTGCGCTGTTTGGGAGACTGGTCCCAGTAAGCAATAGGGATGAAATCAACCTGTTTTGGGAAAGAAAATATACACATGGCGTCAGATAGACCAGAACTGTCATTGCTGGAGTCCAACGCTGCCTTCTATAGAGAGAAGCAGACATCTCATATGAGCATGGAACACAGTGGGGTGCTGGGCTATGAAGTTCTCAATTTGGGGCTTTCACTAAATGCCCGTGGTCAGGCTGGAGGAGCCATTCCACAGGTGGCTTGTTCAATAACACATAGAAAGCCTGTGGGAGGGCAGCAAGGTGGTCTGAAATGCCTGATGCCAGCACAAATGATTTAACTGTAAGGACATATTTTTCCTCTGATAGAGATTTGCCTTATTAATGCAGTCATTTCTCTGAACATTTTATAATTGAACTGGGTACCTGGAAATCATGATGAAGCATTGAAGTTACAGAACAGAGTGTGTATGTACTTGAATTGAAAGGAGAAATTCTACCTGACAAATATTTCATTAAACATTAAACCTTCTTCCTTTAGTGAAAATTAAAGGGTTGTTTAGAATTGCCTGCCTTCTGCTTCTGTTATCAAAAGGTACATCAGATGTTGAAGGGCAATTAAAATCCAGTGGGCCCATTTTTGCAACAAATAGCAATTTGCATAAATTGAGCTGATTGTAGCAATATTGATTTTCAGCACCTGGGGATCTGCCCCTCAGTTTTAACTTTTTTTTTTTTTTTTCCCCAAGTGTTCCTCTCCTGTGCCAGAAAAGAAGAGGAAGAAAGAAGTCAGTATGAAAGAGGAAAGAAGTGTCTCTTTAATACCTTATAAAAGCAAAGGTGGCCATAGGGAATATGGAAGCTTTAATCCAGGCTAACCCCAGTAGATGTAGGAATATATATTTTCGTTTGCTTGAGTGTTATTTTGGTTTGTGTTATTTATGTAAAAAAGACGAAAATACCCATCACAATTTAGTCTTGAAGAGTCTGTTAAAGAGGCATTTTTGTTTGTGTAGAAATACATCATCATGAGAGAAGCCTACTGAAAAAAATCACAAAAATCTTGTTTCTCACTAAATGAAAGGATGGTTCTTCCTTCAGTTATCATTATTGGAGGTTGGTGCCACCCATTTAAAAAGTATGTACAGCTCTGAGTAAATTGATCTGCACTTTAACATACGGTTCCTCCTCGGGGTCACATAAATGAAGGAAACTGAGTATGAGCATGTACCTGAGGGACTGGAAGAGTGTATATAGTACTTAGTACGTGTACTACTTAATTTGTTCTAGTCCATTTATAATAGATATCTGTAGGGAAAATGCAGTCTTAATAACCATGTTTTGGTTGCACTTGCTAAATAATGGTTTTGTAATACGTTATTAGTAGCAAAGGATGATATTTGATATTACCAAACGACAGCTGCACTGACTGTATCTTCCCTCCTTTCTACATGATAATGGTTGTACAAAACAGCTTTGATGCAGAGCACATTGATGAAGTGTTAGTGAGGGTTTGGGATAGTTTTCACTAAACAGCGCTTTATTAATTGTTGGCTGCATCTGCAGAGCAAAACTGTGTCCCATGTCAAAATCAAAACAGATAAGCCTACCTTTGGACCCATGGGGAAGTATGATACCTCATTCCTCCTCTCCTAACAATTTTCTGCATCTGACAATTTCAGGAGACACAGCTGCCCCCTTGCCCAGGTGTGCCCTTGCCCTGGCTGGGCTGCAGGCATCTCTCTGCAGAGCTGCCAGGGCTGAGGATGCTTCTTCCCACCCAAGCCCAGCAAGTGGGGAAAGAAAGGCACAGCAGAGTAAAGGAGAGGATGCTTCAGAGGCCACAGAACAGCTACCCAGGGCCCTTAGTACCCATAAAAAAGCAATTGAAAATGCTGAGTGTAATTCGCAGTACATAAGAAAATCTCCAGTGAGATTTCGTGGGCAAGAGAGGCATGTTTCTGCAGGTAAACATTGCTGCCTGTGATCTTCACCCCCACTCGATTCAGCAAGGATGTGTGGGGAGAAGGGTGTGAGGATTAGAAAAGGAAGGAAACAGTTATTTTGCAAACAGTGAATTTAAATCTATAATATCTGTATAATCATTTGACCATTCAGAGAAAACAATAAACCTTTTACTGGAACCAGTGTCTTAAAACTGTTCACAGACAGTAAACAAAGAAAGGGGAATGAGGAGAGGGGTAAAAAAAGCAAGCCTTTACCTGCTACTACCATCTAGTGGTAAAAAAGAAATAAAGGACGTGTTTGCAGAAATAGTCTGTGGGAGGGATGAGGCTGGTGAATAGTATTAAGAAATCAGAGAACTGTTATGTGGCAGCCACTTGCTTCCCACAACTGCAAACACATGCATTAGCCATCACTCTGCTACACCCACACCCTGCTGCTGACATGGAAAGCAAGCGCAAAACCAGAGTCACAAATATAAGTGATCAGTCAGGGAAACATAGAATCACAGAATAGTTTGGGTTGGAAAGGACCTTAAAGATCATCGAGTTCCAACCCCTCTGCTATGAGCAGGGACACCCTCCACTAGCCCAGGTTGCTCAAAGCCTCATCCAGCCTGGCCTTGAACACCTCCAGGGATGGGGCATCCACAGCTTCTCTGGGCAACTGGTTCCAGTGTCTCACCACCCTCACAGGAAAAAAATTCTTCCCAGTATCTGATCTAAATATACCCTCTTTCAGCTTAAAAACATTACCCCTCTTCCTATCACTACACTCCCTGATGAATTGTGCCTCCCCATCTCTCCTGTAGGCCCCCTTTAAGTACTGGAAGGCTGCTATAAGGTCTCCCCAGAGCCTTATCTTCTTCAGGCTTTTGAAGAGCCCCAACTCTCTCAGCCTGTCCTTGCATGTGAGGTGCTCCAGCCCTCTGACCATCTTCATAGACCACCTCTGGAACCACTTGAACAGGTCCAGGTTTTTTATGTTGGGGGCCCCACATCTGAACACAGTACTGCAGGTGGGGTCTCACAAGAGCAGAGCAGAGGGGGAGAATCACCTCCTTCGACCTGCTGCTAATGCTTCTTTTGAAGCAGGACACGGTTGGCTTTCTGGGCTGCAAGCGCACACTGCTGGCTCATGTTGAGCTTCTCATCAACCACCACCCCCAAGTCCTTCTCTTCAGGGCTTCCCTCAATCCATGCTCTATCCAGCCTGTATTTGTGCTTGGGATTGCCTCGACCCACGTGCAGGACCTTGCACTTGGCCTTGTTGAACTTCATGGGCCCACCTCACAAGCCTGTCCAGGTCCTTCTGGATGGCATCCCTTCCCTCCAGCATGTCAACCGCCCCACACAGCTTGGTGTCATCGGCAAACTTGCTGAGGGTGCACTCGATCTTGGTGTCCATGTTGCCAACAAAGATGTTAAACAACACTGGTCCCAGTACGGATTCCTGAGGAATGCCACTTGTCACTGGTATCCACTTAGACATTGAGCCATTGACCACAACAGTTTGGGTGTGACCATCCATCCAATTCCTTATCCAGTGAGTGGTCCTTCCATTGAATCCATGTCTCTCCAACTTAGAGACAAGGATGTCATGAGTGACTGTGTCAAATGCTTTGCACAAGTCCGGTTGATGATGTCAGTTGCTCTTCCCTTATCCACCAAGGCTGTGACCCCATCATAGAAGACCACCAAATTCGTCAGGCACGATTTACCCTTAGTGAAGCCATGTTGGCTGTCACCAATCACCTCCTTATTTTCTATGTACTTTAGCATAGTTTCCAGGAGAATCTGCTTTGTGATACTGCCAGGCACAGGGATGCCTGTCAGGCACATATTCCTCTTGACCTCAGAATTCACAGCTTTGCTTGATAAAAGTATATGATTTAAGATCTTCCAGCCATAGCCATCATTGCATTCATAAATGTGCTATAGCTAACAGAATAGGACTCAGTTCTTCTCTGTTAACCATAAGAAAATACTAAGTCGTACATAATTGAGTGCTGCTCCTGTCTGGAGGGTCGTACTTGGTGGAGGGAAGGAGTTCAGTGCAATGCCTCAGCTGCTGGCTGTCCCCACACTCCTTGCTGTCTGACAAGGGAATCACTGCCACCCTGCCCACCGGATGCTCTCCCCTCCTTGCCAAATTGCCATCTGGCCTTACTGTGCAGGGGAGCAGAGCCTTGGCACCTTTCCAGGAGTCCAGGACAGAGGCTGGATTCTCCTTCATGGGAGAGAACTAGGACTCCACCTGCATCTTACCAGGCCCTTTGAAATTGCTGCTCTGCCAGGCAAACTTCTGTCACCCAGAAGTTTATCTGTCTAAAATCCAAAGCTAAGAAGTCAGTTACTATATTTAGGACAAGTACAAGGAGTGGAAATAATAGTGGACTTTACAGCTGCCTTGTGCACTGTTTTGGCTTCGAGCTATGTTCCCTTCAGCTCACAGATGAGATGCTTCTCAAGGTGACTCACTTCTCTTCCCAACCTGGTGGGAAAGTCTTCCAGCTCTTCCAAGCTGCCCCTGTCCCCATCGCAGACTGCTTTCCCTCCATCAGTGACAACCCTAATGATTTTTAGCTGGTGGGAATTTAAACAGAAAATTCAGTAGTAGACTTCTTTTTCTGCACATGTATAGTGCAACGGAGTTTTAGGAGAACAGTATACAAAACAAGAACAGAATAGGTTATTCATTTTTAATATAATAGTTAGTGGACAAGAATAGTTGTTATCCATTGGAAAACAGAAAACAATGGTCATTTTCCCCCAGAGATTTGGAGTGAAGTCAACTGCTCTTCTCCTATATTCCAGTAGGGTTCCTGATCCATATGTATGAATTTGAAGCTTCCTGCAAGATTCAGTAATTATTTCATCAAGGCATCAACTTCAGTGTCTGATGCAATTGGAATAATGCATACCACACCACCAGCCGCCCGTGCATTGGGTGTCCTTGGATCACCTCTTCTTCCTGCCTGAACTGAGACAGTTTTCACATGCAGCTGACTGCAATAAACACACTATAAACTGTGTCTTTTCCTTCCAGACGTCTCTGAGTGCAATCAAAAGTTTATGCACCTAAGTTCAGAGTATATCAGTACTGTTTGGGCAAGACTGATTTAAACCTTGAAGTCAATACCTAAAACAAATTAGAGGAATTAAATGCTGAAAGTACAACCCTTACCTCTCCAATGGAGAAAAGCGAAAAACAACCCAAAAATCAACCCTGAAAAGTATGCTTTATTTTAAACTTCATGTTTCAAACATAAGAGTTGAATAGAATAGGTTAACTAAAAATAGAATAGGTCAACCGAACACTAAAAGTCCCCGTCTCTATTGACTGTAGCAGAAGATGAAAGTGACCAACTCCAGTGCAAGATGTGAAATCTGAAGCAGATGAAGTTCAGCCTTGGCATTAGGTGGGCTGGACTTTTCACTCCTGACAGGACACTGAAAACCAGGGAGAACAGGATGAGGGAGAAGTCGCCTCTTGACCATCAGCTTGGGAAGAGAGAAGCAGTTAGCCAACAACTGGCTCTAGAAGAAAAACTTGAGGTGTAAAGTCCTGCCCTGAAAACAGTACCATAATTGGGTTGGATCTCCTTTTACACCCAGATATGTGATCACTGGAAGGCTGTTTTCTCACCGTCACTGAAATAAGTTCTGGTTCTTCTGCCAGTAGCATCAAACTCCACCAAGATAGAGGGACAGCTCTGTCCATGTCCCAGGTGGTACTCAAGCATTATTCTTTTTTTTATAAAAAGCTGCAGCAGTGACAATGATAAATAATTCATGATCCGTCTCCTTTCCATCTCCCTGGCTGCATTTCCTACAGTCATTTATTAGAGTGATGCTGTCTCACATTTATTCAAATATCTATTGCTGAGAGACTTGAGAAAATAGAAAAATAATTATTCTTCATCAGGATGCAGTTGCATCTATAGAAACATTTGTTATATTTATAGAAGTGTTATCTACTTAAACACTTATTCATGTAAGTTTATATGCTAAGAGATTCAGTAGTATTTATAGTTAAAGGAAATAAGGAACTTGAAATAAAAATTACATGCATATTTGTCTCATAATCATTTAGTTCTGATAGAAGTTGCTTTTGCCATTGCATTTATTTAATTAATCTATTTATACATTTATTAATTTCAAGCCTTACTTTAGATATTCTTTCACTGCCTAGATGGGTACATTTTGTATCATCCTTTGTACTGGTAGCTGTACATCACTCTCCTCAATAAACACCTAGAAGTGTGTTCCTCCTTCATGAGAGAGCCACAAAGGCCTTGTTTGTCACCAAAATTTTTAGATTCAATTGTCCACCTCTCACATATGATTAAAACAAAAAACAATGAATAATACTGAGATCTTCTAATTATTCTGATGAGGCACTTGGCATCCTGATGACTCAGTTAAAAGGGGCTTTTGCATTTTGTTTGCAAAAATATTAAGCCTGCATGTCAGGATTTAGTCCAGTGAAGATGGCATGGTTTTTTCTCTGTTTTGCCCTTCTGCATAAATTACACTTTTTTTTAAAGCCTTGTTTAATGAGAAATAAGATTAATAGGATTGTGTTATTTTACTGTCTTCCACTTCCTCTTCTCCCCCCTTGTCTGTTTTTAGCCAGTTTAGGCAGATGCCTCAGAGACTACGGAGTCCTACAAATTTTGTAATAATCAGGAACTGAATACAGGAGACTGTCTCTGTTAAGGCTGAGTGTTTTCTGAGTGGAAAAAACAGCGGATTTGATCATGACTTAGTTCTGGTTAACAGCAGACACCTGGACAGCCAGCATGGGCAGTCAGGATGTCTGTAGTCCTGTGCTCTCTTGCATGTACTGTCTCTCGTCCAGGCAGTACACCCCTGAGAGATGTACAGGCAAAAGGGAGAACCATGGTGTGGGAGCACTGGGAACAAAGCAGGGAGCAGCGTGGGGCAAAGCCTATGGAGGCCCTGGAGAGATCTAGGTGTAATACAGTGCGAGGGATTGTAGGTATGTGGGGAAAAGCTCTTGTTCTTGAGGTGAGTAAATGTGATGTGGGACATGCAAGACAAATCTTTGTGAAACAAGGTTTCCTTAGTTCTACTGGTCATGTACCAGCTTACTTTCTTCTGTGCTCAACTTCTGCTGTTATTTCGCCTGCTTTTCCTGCTCTGCCTTAGGTCACAGAGAGATAACTACTCACCTAGCTAGTAATCTTCTCTGCAAAGGACATGCTTTTGTTGTTTTCCAGAATTGCATTCATCTTTTCAGATGCTCTCCATCTATCCCAGATTCTTTTTCTAATTTCTTTCTCATGATCATCATTTTCTAAAGTGAAAATCTATTGAAGGAAAATGTATGCTTCAGCTTTTTTATTACTTTCCATTTACCAAGAGTATTTTTCCTTGGGCGTAAATGCTTTATGTCACCTTTAGTTTTCTTCATGTTTATTTTAACTCCCCATTTCTAGCTTACTGCATAAAGATAATTTATTACCCTCGTCTCTGTAGCTGCTAGATACTCAAGAAGTGCAATGTCATGTGCAAACTGCATAGGTACTTCTCATTTATTCTCTGTAATCTTACTGCAGTACAGCTTTCTGAAAACTTCCACAAAGCGTGCATAGAAAAACGGGGTGGATACGGTTGCACTAACAAATCTCTTTTTTCTTTTTCTCTTGCTCTTAAAAAATAATTTCCTGATACTATCAGCTAATTGCTACTATGGGGAGGTGAGTGCTAGTTTAGCCCCAAAGTAGTGAACTTCATGTGGCAATTACTGGCTGAAATTTCAGGTCAGATTAGATGATTTTTCTGGCATGAACATTTATGAATCTATAAATTTCTGTTTCTCACTTGTTATCGTAATGCTTTCTAACATTTCCAATAAGTAAGAGCCTTCTCATCTATCAAATACCCCAAGCTGAGGTAAATTATTCTACATGACCTTCAATACTTTTCTGTCATTTTAGGTCCGGTTTTACAGATGCTGTGTCTCTAAAGCTCTCAGTAGGTTAGGACTTATGGTTGCCTAGGGATGCCAGGCTGAGCATTTGGTATACTGCATTAGTGTGAAAAATCAGGTGGCTTGTCCTAGGTGTAGGTTGCTTGCCATATAAAATCCTTTCTAACTAGCTAGCTTACAGGAGTAAACTATTTATAACTCACAGAGAATTTAAAAAAAATACATTATAATAATACATAATAATACATTATGCTAATGGAAACTAGATTTATATTGATGTATTTAGGAATTTATTACATTTGTTTGCAATGCCCACTCTCTGTAGCCCCTGTTACAGGCTTTCCCCTGCCACCCAGGGTTTGTCTGACCACGTACCTGGAGCCACAACTCAGCTCTAATGTGCACAGATGCACAACCTCCACCCGGACTGCTCGGAAGAGGGTGTGAGAAAGGCTGTATGGAGATAAGAAGGGTAAAATTGCAGGCAGAAGTAGGACTGTTGAGATAGGATCAGAAGTAGCTGAAGAGGGAAAACATCAGTGTGGAAGGTGTGAAAAAGTAAGGAAAAAGACTAGGGAGGCTGGACAGGTTAGTTGGGGGCAGCGTAAACTCATCAGGTCAAATTGTCGGTGCCATCAGGAGCGGGTGCACAAGGATAGCCCTGTGACACTGGAGACCTGTCCCAAGGAGCTGCAAAGGCCAGCTCTGCTCCTCCCCACTTGTGCCTGCCTGGCCAGGAAAGTTCTCAGGGTGCTTCCTTAGGGGTGGGGGCACACCTATACTTAGCCTGACAGCTGGTTAAACACTGCCTACCTGCTTGTCTCTGCCACTAAATAACTGCTTTATGCTTTGAAGTTGTTTTTTTTTCATTTTGCTTGCAGAATCCCTTGTACCAGGGTAAGGATGCTGGAACAATGGACTCAGGAGGGGATCAGTAATACTTTCCTTAAATAACATGTTTGAAATAGACTAAGTATTTTGCAAATTTTTTTAAAATATTGATTAGCATTTTCTAAGTCTTCATTCCAATTTTCCCTATTGTCATGATCTTATTGAATTCTCCTGTCCCTGCTTTCTTTTGCTTCCATTTTGTGTGTTGTATCGCTCACTATTTGGGGACTTTTTTTAGTTATTTGCCTTTTGTCTTTAGGAATTCCTGCAATGCCCTATAGTGAAAGCTTTAGGTAAGAAACAGGTTTGACATATAGATTTGCAACATACTGATGCGGCATAATCTGAATTCTTCACTGAAATCTTGGTGTTTGGGCTACAGGGCTAGGTCCTGGCAGATGACAGATGTTTTTCTCATTGCTTGGCAAGCAGAAGTTTGGCTTAAGGTTGGCCTAATCAAGCAGCTGAAGATTCCCCAGAAGGCAGGGAGGACAGGATCTGCCAGTGAAAGAAAACAATCAGAAATCGGGCGTGTACTCATTCCTGCATGACAATTGTAGATGCTTCTAAAGAGCCCTTTAGAGCTGTTATAGGCTACCAGAAATTAAAGCTTCAAAATCACCAAGAAAGCCTCTCCGAGAGGGCTGAAGAAGGGAGTTTTGGATTCATCGTGAGTGGTACTCAGCCATGCAACACTCAGAGAGACCAACCAATAGCTGTAATTAGGTGCAACAGTCACTGATCGCTTGGCAGGAGGGCAACATCATGTCTTCAGAACCAACTTATCAAAATGATTTTTCTAGCGAGTGATCTATACAGACATTTTGAAGGGTAAAAGCACTGAGGGAAACAAAGAAACACAAGGGGCAGATCCTGAAACAGGCCTGTAAGTCAGAAAACACTTGGAAGATTTTCTTCCAAATTTGTTGGGGAAGGAGATGGGAAAGTACCTTTGGAGCATATTTATTATGTAATAGGATACATCAGCATTGTTAAATGAAAATAGTATGGGGACTGATGGAAGGAGGCTGATGTAATAATTTATAAAGACAGACCTTCACAACTGTCAGCATAAAGACAAGAAAGGCAAAGACAGCCACGTGTTTTTCTCATAATGCTGTAAGGAAAATTACAACCACAGAAATGAGACATATTTACATGGGCACATGGGTTATTAGTTTTTGATTAAATTTCCTTGTTGAATCAGAAGCTCTATTACTTGCTAATGAAGGATCATTTTTAGCAAACACTTTTATTATTGTATTTAATGTGTATTATTGCAGCATTTTTGTTAGTGCTGGGTACTAAGAAACCACAAAAGGATTTAAAATCTTACTATTTCAGAAGTATTGGGTTCTCTGTATTTGCTTTATTGTTCAATTTTTAAAATTTTTCTTCCTCTAACCCCAAGTGCTAAGAACTCACTTCCCTCAAACTCTTATTTAATTGCTTCAGACAAGGAGTTCAGAACTTTGGGAAATCGATGAATCAAATAGAAATGGGCCAGCTGACAACAGTGAAATCTCCTTAAACCACGTACAATGAATGATCTCATTGTACATTTGAAGAGCTAAGTACCCTGAAGGAGTTAGGGTTTAAAGAAGTGAAACAACCAAACGGTTGAAGAAAGGAAGATATTCTCACAGTGTTGCAGCTCTAGATTCCTGACAGACTCACCCGAGGAGGGTTTATCAAATAAGACACAGAAATCAGTTGTTTTGCAGTTTGGAGGAAAAGAGATTGCAGTAGATTTCAGTTCATACATAAACCAAATATCTCTCTCTCTGATAAACTTTGCTTTCTGGGCAAAATTAAATCCCTTTTTGAATGTAGTAAGTATGGATATATTAGCCATTACCTCCAGAGTAAGAATGGGATTCTTAGGTTATTGAAGTTAAGAGGAAGATAGTTGCAAGGTTGTTGTTTGCTTNTTTTTTTTTTTTTTTTTTTAGTCCACTAATTTATGTAGTGACCTAGAAATGTAGAAGTTTTTCCACCTCAAGAGTTAAATCTACACCCTAACTACAATCCTCCTTCACTTGGGAATCAAAACAAACATGAACAGGTTCTGATAGTCTCTTTCTTTGAACCAGTCAAATGAAAATGCTGTCCTTTACTGGAGGCTGACATGGTATTTGCCTTATGAGCTAAAATGTTTCATTTCTTTTTGTCCCTTAGGGAACGTGTGTTCCAACAGCATCTTTTTTGTTTTGTGTTGGTTTTTGTTTTTACTTGGTATTCTAGGCTATTGCAACTTGGTCAAAATAGTACAGATAAATCACTGTTGCTGGAAAATAAAAAGAAAATGAAAGGTAGAGGTAGGTAATTTGATAGGTATATGTATAGAAACTAATTTGCAGGAGAAATGAAACTCTGTTACTTTAGAACCTGATCATTTTAACACAAATTTTCATACCTATCCTCTACTGTCTACAGAATTACAGTGTATTTTCACAGGTACAAAAAAGCCTTTAGGAAAATCTTCGAAATGTTTTCTTAGACTTTTTATTTTTTCACATACAATGTAGCTGCTTAGTGTTATAAATTTAAATTCACCATCATCTAACACATGATAACGGATCCCCACTCTCTTCACATGCTACGAAGGTGAGACTTTTCCCTGCACGATACTCAGCTAGTAAATGACACTGTATGACGCTCCTATTCATTACCTTTTTCTATCTGTTCTTTTAAATAAGGATTAAAAAGCATAAACTAGTAATAATATAAAAAGTGAATTATAACTGCTCCAAAGATGCTTTGTGGAAGATTTCTTTGTGAAAAAACATCTGATATCTTTCAGGTACTACTGACTTTATAATGATTTCTACAACTATCTCTCCTAAGTATTTTCTTTTTCTTTCCTCAGGAAAAATCCATTAAAGGATTAAAGAATTTTGGGTCCATTTCAATGTATTAAGACTGAACTACTCTGTGCAACCAGAAAAATAGCCAGAGAGATATCTCCCAAGTGATCTTTCCAATACATATTAATTCTCATTGACACAAGAAGTCTACACAGCAGTGGGGCATCTGCAGGGGTAGCACAAGCCAAAATAAATCTGCATTGCTTTGGGGGGATCCCTGAGCAAGAGGAACATAAGGGTAATTTTTAGGTACCTCTGCTGCCTGGTCAGAGTGTGTGGGGGTGTCTATACATGCTTCAGTACTTTGCAGAATGTGTGCTGACCCTGGTGCTGTCTCAAAGTATCAAAAGAGGCTCTAAAGGCATTTGGAGGTGGAAGGACACCACCCCCCAACCCTCCACAAGGTCCAGGCTACAGAAATGAGGGTCTGGTTTCAGCCCAAATTTTACTTTCAGTCCTCTAATTGCATCCTGAAAAGTTTCAGTCCCCTAATTTTCTTTCAGTTCAAAAAGGGTTTAGGTGGTGGCTTTCCAGAAATGAAGTCTCTGTGCAGATGTCTTGGATTCCACCTCTCCATTAAAAAGACTGTGTCTGTGACATAGAACTCCCCATAGGTAAAATCCCATTATTAGAGTCAGATGGGATATTCAACTAACTAAAATAAGGGCAATTTGAAAGTATTGCTCACTAGGCTTTACCAGAGCTTGTTTTTACATTTTACTTGTTGACCATGTTGTTGCTTTGGGGCCCCATAACAATGTGTGCCAATAGTTAGAACTATATTTTTTTCCATCCATTCTTCATTCTGCTCAAAATTACTAGTCTTTCAATTGTAAATAAAAGGTGATTTATCATTGCAGCTAAAAGGAGTGGAATTAGCTCATCATAAATTCAAGGTAGTCTGTTTTTCCATTACTAGCTTTGGTTCAACAGCTAAAGAAATCAGAAGCCAGCACATTAGAAAATAATTGTAAAGTGACATTTTAATGAGAATATAACATTTCGGCAACTAAAAAAGGAGCCACAAACCCCACTAGGATGTTGAAAGCTGGCCACCTTATTTTCTTTCATCAGGGACAAATGTCTGAATGGTTTTATTTAAATGTGTCTCAAACTGGCTGTACTTCCCATGCATAAAGAGCAGGGTAGCTCAATTCACTGAACAGAAGGAAACCAATGTCCCCAATCAGGCTGGGCATGGCTGCTCACCAGTATTTCAAGTCTGGAGAAAAACACTTTACTTCAGGGCGGACCTCAAGTATGATGTTTCTTATGACCATTTTGCTATAAATGATTCATTTAGAAAATTTCTGAGCCATACCCTTGAGTAAAAAAAAAAATAAATCTGTTTATGCATACATTCAAATTCAAATGTACATAGATGCATATTGTTCCTACTTATGTATGCTATGTACATAAACTTGTGTCCTTAATCCACCTGCTATCTCTTATTTATTCTGCAGTTGGATTTCCCTTCAGTTTGTGACATTAAATCCCACACTGCTTAAATAAAATGTCTATATTTCTTTGTTTCTAGCCATTAATTTGGCAGTGTCCTTCTTCATATTGTGTGCTCATGAAAGTATTCAATGATTCATGCTATTTGCAGAGAGCAGTTACCTTCTGCTGTCAAAACCTGCCGTATTTGTGTAATTAATCTCTATTATAAAAGCATATGCACAGTACTGGCGGAATAGTAAAAAAGAAAGGAGGACTCAAAAGAGAGCAGCTTTGATTCCTTCAGAGCAGTGTAAAACAGACTATGGGGCTGTACCCCTGGAGGAATTGTGCCTCTGTCCCTTGTGTGCCTTGACAGTGCTGTGAGCCTGGGGGAACAGTGCTGTGTGCACTCCAGCTTCTCCAGCCAGCAGTAGCCTTGGCCAGCAGCATCCTGCTGGACCTGGGAAGCATCATCATTTCCATACCAAACCAAGGGTTTCTATTTTACAAATTCAAGGGCTAAAAGGTAAGTTTAAAATATTGGGAAAAGAATTAACCTTGCTGTATTTTTACAGGGTTACTGGCTAGTGGAACTGCAGGAGTATCTGGAAACCCACCCAGGCTGGCACTGGAGCCCCATTGTGCCATACTCAGTCCAGCAAAACCTCATGTGCTGACACATGGTGGGCCTGACTAACCCAGCGTGTTGGCTGCTCTCCACCCACAGGCAAGCAGAAAGCAGATGCTGTGGGGCCAAGGGCCTCGCTTAGCGAGTATGGGTGGATAACTGCACGAGGTGTGAGACAGTGAGCAATCCAGCTCTGTGCATTGTTTGGACTGCTAACATGACATGATTGCTTGTAATATCAGCTTACCAGTCTCAATGACCCGGGAGGTCCCTTTCAGCCCTATGCAAACATGCTTATTACAGTTGTCCTTTTGAACAAGGAGATACTCTTCTTTTGTTTCAGGGAGATAAAGGCCCAGATGCATTCTGAGAGCTCTGCACTTTGTTCACACACAGCATCACTCCATGAAATGATGCGTCCTTCCTTGTGCCCAGCTCTAGCATATCCAGCCTTGGTGCAGACACGAGGCTGAAGCTGCAAGTATAAACCTGAGAAGTGGGTGGTTATGCTTAAGTGGTGGTAGGCTTGAGAGCCAGCCCAGTGACCCTGCGTGCAATGGGGAGAATTCTGCTGAGTTTAGTAAAAGACACATCTCTTTGAAGGATGTTTTCAATAGTTGCAGTGTTTGAGCAGGCATAATTAATAGTTGCAGTGTTTGGGCAGGCATAATTAGTCCAGGTTCTCTGTGACAAACTGGGTCTAAATCACACAGAACATTTAGAAATGTACATTTGTGTGATACGTGTTTGCTTCTGAATGAAAACTAGAACAGAAAAGAATGAGTACCCTGCAGTGCTGAAAATTAAGTTTAGAAAGGGTTGTTGACTCAAATGTATCCTATTTTAAACAACAGTGTTAATCGTAAGGTTTCCAACTGTAAGAAAGAACAAGTGCAAGTGTCTTTGTGAACATTATATTCAAATGTGAGTAACTGAAGAAATGAGAACATTCTGTCCCTCGGTGGAACTGCTCAAGCTTTCTAATATTTGCTCAAATTTAGATAACATAACAAACTGAATGCAGTTCACATCGCAGTTAGCGAGAAGCATTATTTTCAAAATCAAAAGGGCAATTACGGATGAAGAAAAGAATAAAATTACACAGTGCCACTATGTTGTAGTGTCAAAACAGAACCGATGAAGCAAATTCAGAATTTAGGATAAATTTGGATAGCTGTTATTTAGGCTGGCTGGATATTTGTAAGGGTGCCTGACAGAAATGTAATTCTTGAAAATGTTATTTGCAAAGTGCAGTTCCCTGTACTGAGACTTGTACTGTGAGTTTTGCATATAAAAAGACACTCTCTAAATTGGTAGGAAGTTATATGCCTTTCCAAATAATCACACAGAAAGGAATGACAAAAGTAAAAGCTGGAAAGGGCCTGCTCGGCCTTCTAGTCTAGGTCACTTGTCAGACAATGATTTTTTTGCAGCATATTCTCTGGCGAATTGTTCAACCTAGTTTTGAATTCTCAAGTGATGGTTCTCACAGAGTTTTCCTCATAAGAAGCCTCAGAGTTCAGGTCTGCTATGGAGCATGGAAATGTCAGAAGTGTCCTGATTTGTAATGACATGTAATGACAGAGGTTCAAACATACCCTATTTCGGGACACAAATGTTCCATCACTGTAACTCCAAAATGTCAAGGAATTTTAAAAATAATCTTTAGAAGACCCATTATTTTCTCAGAATGCTTTAATTCAGTGACCGTGCCATGCGTATACTGTCCTTGATTCACTTCCAGAGCTGTGGCTGGGAGGGAAAGTCTGTCCCTTCTGTGGGGCACAGGAGTAAATGTGGACCGCTGATCCTTCGATTCCCGTCAAGGGTCAGTGCCTTTTTAACACAAGCAAATTCTGCTAACAGATGTGCAGTGCCTCTGACAGTTTGCTAGATCTTCCTGATGGCCACTTTGGTTTCTGACAGCCACCATGCTTTGAAGTTATGGGAAGAAATTGAACCCTCCAGCTGACATCAGATAGAGGACCAGCAACTGTCCTGCTGTGGATGGGGAAGCTGAGGATGCAGAAGGTTATGCAGCTCTACAGCTCTTGGGGCAAGAGAAACAATTTAAATTTTAATTTTAATTAATAATGTGCCAGTATAACTGGGAGAATCCATGTGCAGTCTTGGAATTCCTGTTACTTTCTGGAGAGAAGTGCAGGGACTCAGCCATGAAATCCTTTAGGTGAGATTTCACCTTCTCTAAGAAGCTACAGAAGAAAAAAGTTGTGACTGTGAAAGCCAGCTTTTAACCACAAATAAACTAAGGCAAATCAAATCAGGAAAGCCAGACTGACAAAGCTGGCCTTGGGGGACCCCCTCCCCGAAGTTTTAACAAGGAGGCTACCATCTACAATAACAAAAGGGTTTAAAAAAGCATCTAGCAATTGGAATAAAAGAGAAGAATGAGAGTGTAGGTTTTTTGGAGGTTCTGGAGATTTCTCTTGGCCGTAGGACCAGCTAATGTTAAAGGAAGTGGTTGTGAGCATAAAATAAAACCTGCAACAGTCTGACTGGTTATAGTCTCTGAGGGAAATAAAAACCAGGCCCCAATGGGAGACTGTAGATGCACTCAGAAGTCTTTGACAACCTGTTGTCTCCAGGAGGCAAGAGGCCCATGAGACATCAGAACATGGTCCACAGAACAACTCCATTTAAAAGAATTCCCCAAATACATGCATTCTTAAACATGCAAAAAAAAAGTGGAAAAATAAAATTGACAAATGACTACTCAAACCTTAGGTTAATTTTTATTTTGCTGTTAATGAAAAGCAGTCAAGTGATGTTTCACAAAGATGTGGTGACTCTTTGCTTGAAAACGTTGAGTAATAGTATCTAAAGCATCACTTCTTCTTGGTGTGTCTCATTGTTCAGTTTTTAAGAAAAAATTATGAAGCTTGAAATGTCTTTTACCTTCTCTTTCCTGACCAATTTAATTCAGCAGCTACTTACTATGAGGAATAATGAAGAAATTTTTCCACAGATTGCAGTGAAGGACTGGTTAAAATAAAACCGAGAACCACCTTACACAGTGGTGACCAAAGAGCATCCAAGAACGATCAGAAAACTGAGGCAAGGAACAGCAACCAGCTGTTACTATTTTCACTTAGAGCTGCATGTCTCTTGTACTAACATAGCTAGTGATACTCTTGAAAACTTCATGTAACAGTTGTGTTCTGATACCCATGCTGACTAGATGTTACCCTGAGGCCAAGGAAGGATGTAGTCCTGCATCACTGTTACTCAGACCATGGGAGATACAAGAAGTCATAGTCCAAGGGATGCTCTATGGCTTTGTGACAGTCATTGCAACAGGGGCCAAGAATTTCAAAGCTGAAAATTCAAATCCATAAAAAGATGCTGCAAGAAAGACATCTTTACCTTCAGCTTTGTCCCATCCCCAGCTGCTTGTACTTTATTTTTACTCTACATTTGCATGCTTTAGTCATCTGTATCATATTGGGAGGGGCTTTTTAAATTCAAGCCCCTGTGTCTCTTACTCAGTTTCATGTGCTGATTTAAGCTCTTTGCTCCGTTCTCATTATCTAGAGGGAAAGTTGAGGTCTGCATGAAAAAAGAGAAAATGAAGAATTTGAAAGAGAAGATGTTGCTACTTAAATAATAGCTGCCATCTTGGGCTAAAGCAAATCTGCAAAATTTTCCCAAACAAAATGTAGTGTCATTTCATATCAGTACTTACATCTCGTTGTGGCTTGAGGGGACACATAAAAAAACTTTGAATATTTGCTTCATTCTGAGCCTTCCAGCTGATGCATAGCGCTGTGAAACTATCTGACAAGTCAAGTTATCGTGCCGCTCAGTTTATGGCAAGGATATTATAACTTTATACCTGTGTAGAATTGCCTTTATTACCTGAATACAAAGTTGAAAAGGTGGCAGGAGATAATGCAACCAAAGATACCAATAAAATCCAACTGACATAATCACTCCATGCAAGAAAGTCTTCTGAAGCAAAGCTCTGTGGCAGAACATGTCTTTATATTAGCAAACAGTGGAATTCTAGAGTAAAGGACCTGCACAGCAAAGCAGTTGAGGCTGTGGACTAGGTGTCTGCATTTCAGGAGGTCTTACTCTGGCAACACGTAACCTTCCTGCTTGGACTGAACACCTGTGAATGGCTGGAGTCCCTTAGGTGCTCCCCTGAAAGGCATTTGCCAGTTTAGATCCACAGGGAGGAACCCAGCTTGTGCACAGTGACTCCTTTCCACGATGTCTTTGCAAGCGGGGACTACTGGGAGACTTCTTTCAAAACTGCACACCTACCACAAACTTAAATGCTACCATAGATGCAGCCCATGTAGCATGACCTGAAAAAAGATTTGGCATTCTATTGATTTGAATCAGTGGACACAGTTGAACTTGATCAAGTAATTGGAAGTGTTTACTCTGTTGATGAGCATTTTGTGTGTGGATTTTTTTTTGTTTGTTTATTTTTTCCTTTAAATGCTTCGAGAATGAATAACTAAATCAAGATAATTCTGTGAGATAAATTACTGTGGTATGAACAGGGAATTCATCTTCAGGCAAGAGATACATTGCTGTTTGTGTATTTCCAATGGAACGAGAAGAGATTTGTTTCACTGCATCTATTGATGACTGAGTGGTTTGGTTCAGAGAATCTCTTCGAGCAAAAATGATGCCCAATGAGCGATGAGATGAGAATGGCAGAGGAATAAGTGCCTATATTTTCTACTTCGCCTTCTTCCCTTATTTCTTAGAAAAATGGGGATGATGTACCAGAGCTCTCAATTGCATACCTGGTTTATCTTTATTGGGCCAACCTTCTGGCATGGTTTTATAAAATCAGAAATGGATCTGAGATGCTTTTCAAATTGAAGGAGTCAGTGTTCGTTGTGCCTGCTGCCCATTCTGATATTTTTGGCCATCTGAATCATTTAAACATAGACAGGATAAAAAGATCCAGACTGAAATTACCATTGTGGAGGCAACAGATGGTTATGGGAACAATGAGTAAACTCCCATTTTTTGCTGACTGCAAAATGGAAATCTGTCAATGACAGGAGATTCTGATCACCTCTCCAAGTCTGGAGACCACTTGGAGAATATTTTCAACCTGGACAGGTTAATTTGGACAGGTGAGACACCCCTCTGTACATGAATCTGCACAAAAATAGTCACTCTTCAAGGTGCAAGGTCCAAATCATACATATTTTAAATATTTGCGGTATTAAAATGATGTTTACTAACTGAGCCTGTATATGCCCGATGTATTTGTATGCAGATTCAGGTCTGGAGACACTGACACTGTCTGCCTTGAACTTGTTTCTAAAGTAAGTTTAATCACAAATCATGCTAGTGTTGCACATTGCAGATGGATGGTGGCTGAAGAATGTTTCTTCTATAAAGTCTCAGCCAGGATTTGGAAGTAATTGAGTGTATGTTACTGCACAGCAAAGCCTGGGGAGCAGTGGGGTTTGGGACTCCTGCTCCATGTGGCCTGTGTAGCCCTACACAAGGGTTTGGATTCTATATAGTCACTCAGTTAAATTCAACAGCCTTCCAATATGTGTTTATATTCAAACTGTGATCAGATCCCCTTTGAGTAATTCCCTACTTCTGGAAAATCGAAATGCTTACAAATTCCTAACCACCACTGCCACAAACATGCATAATTATAAATTTGAATACACACTTGCATACACGCATATGCCTCAGATTATTTGTAATTGCTGATAAGAACCACCTGATTTTAACAAATCATTTGGAATCCACCCCCAAAATGACAGCTATTTACCCTTCTTATCACAAAAGCTGCTGCCTGGATTGGCTCAATGTAACAGTCTCAACAAATACACAGAACATTTTTTAAGCATGGATTGAGCAACACAGTCAGCCTTAAGGTGATGGTTTCTGGGCATGGTCAAGGCAGTGTGTGTAAAAAAGGAGTTGGAAGTTTACAGAATTTGGACATTGAAGTTAGGAAAGGAGGTGTGACATGGCAGTAAAATGCAGTTTTTGACTCAAGCTTTTCTGAAACAAAATATATGCATATGTTGTTTGAAAATGAAGTTGCTATGGTAATTTGTTATTTACCAGGGAGGAGTAATTGAACAAATTCTTTTCATAACTGGTTTATGAACAAGTCACACCTGTTCCTGAGTGGGTTTAATTACTCACCCTTCTTTTCTATGCCAAACTTTTCATGTTCAATTGCTTTGCTATTTCAAATTCCATACACTCCTTTCACTGACGACTGGTGCCACTTCTCATTTGCAAAATATTTTTTTTATAGCTGAGATCTTAAAGGGTAAAAAAAGAATTATTTTTTATTTAGAACTCTACCTATAAATCTATAAAACCTATGCATCTATCGTGTCTTCATATGTATATTGAAATACATATAGGTGTATGTATATATAGACATCTGTATTGCACTGAAACTCAGGTAGGCATAGGCACTACACTTTAATAGATTGCGGAGATTTAATATTCATCAGTTTTACCTCTGCTCATGCCAAAAGAATTCTCTGAACAGATGAGAAATTGGATCCACAGAAGAGAGTATAAAATGAATTGTTTCCAAAATTATTTGATTTTCAGCTTTGCACAGTGTGGTGTGCACTAAGCCAACTGAAGAAAACCACACAGAGGTAAATGTCAAACCTACTGAATTACAGCAGCTTGGAAACTTCCTCTGCCACTCAGTGCATATGCAAATTTCAGGTGATTTTTTTTTTGTGTTTGTGTTTTTGGTTTTAGTTTTGTGTTGTTGTTTTTTGGATTTTTTGTTTGTTTGTTTGGGGTTTTTTGTTAAACCCACACACAACAAGTTACACACTGAAAAAGCGACTTTGTAGCAAATCTCTTGGTAGATTATAAGTGTTGGTTAGTATCACTTGACAAACCCTTTCCAGAAGGGAGGAATGAGATCAGCAAATCATGGACATATTATGATTTGACCTTACCACAAATTCAATTAGATCAAAGCTTACTGTCTCCAAATGCCCATTCTTAATTTTACAGTAATGCCTCAGGGCAAAGAAATGGGTGCCACGGCAGACATTTCCTGTGATGATAGCTGAGACACTTAAGACTCAAAATATTCCTGAGTTTTAGGGCTATAATGTCAGCTTTAAGAATTTTTAATTAACACCTTCTGCATGCATTAAATATGATCCTTTCAGCCAACAATGATTTTTTTCCCTCTCAAATTCTCTGAAAAGAATTTTGCTTGAGGTCTTTTATCACTATCATGAAATAATAGCAACCACCACATTAAAAAGAAATTACCCAACAAAATGAAAGATTTGCTTGGCTGAGAACATGAGAGAATGTGTACAGTTGCGGGTTAGCTCTTGCTTACTATTAATTATATTGCTGTATTCTTCTGAGGAGGAAACAGGATGTTTCAGTTGATGGGGAACTGTAGGGGCCCGAAGGTTACGGTGAGGGAGTGGACAAACGCAGAACTCTGGGGAGGCACACTGTGAGCAACTTCAATCCTGTGCATTTAAATGTCAGATTCAAATGTTGTATCTACACATATAGAAATCGGTACTCCTGACAAGCATAGTTGTGAGTCTCTCACAAATCTATGGGTGGCTGAGGTGTGGTTCCCCTCCCATCCTGCTGCCCTCTGCCACACAGCTGACCACTATGTTGACCATCAGCAGGTTGCCATGAAGCTCCTCTTTCAGGTAAGGGTGTACAGGGTGCCCTGTCCTGTTTTTTTTTGTTAGTGGCTAAGAGAACCATTTAAACAAAACTATTGTTTGTTTGCACACAAAACTGCTCTCATATACAGGGCATCTCATTGCTGAAAGGCTATCAGCCTCTGGAGAACATGGGAGGTTCCCCAAGGAAAGGCAGTTTCCTCTGTAACTGCATAAGGATCCACTGACTGCCAAGAAAAATTACAATTTCCTTCTTTGTCCCCACCTCCTCTTTCCCAGCTTCCCCTACTCTTTCTTTCACAGGTGCTGTTTTCCTCTTGGATTCATGTCCTCTTACATTTTAGCTGCTGCTTTGCTTCTCAGCCCCAAAGCATGGGAGGCCCCATGGCATCTCCTCATTCACAGTGTTTGAACTCTTTTCCTCCATCTGCTTTGGAGCACAACCGTTCTCACTCTTCCTCATCACTCCACATTGCCATGGAAAAGGGCTCCCTCTCCCTCTCCCTCTCCCTCTCCCTCTCCCTCTCCCTCTCCCTCTCCCTCCCTCTCCAAAACCAAACTGGACACCCCCCCATGAGGGATATGGAGAAGGCAGAGGTGCTGAATGACTTCTTTGTCTTGGTCTTCACCAGCAAGGGCTCTGGCCGCACCACCCAAGTTGCAGAAAGGGAAGGTAAGAACTGGGAGAAGGAAGATCTGCCCACTGTAAGTGAAGATCAGGTTTGAGACCTTCTAAAGAACCTGGAGGTGTGTTGCCGAGAGCTGGTTGGACTCAAGACAACACTCAATATGAGTTAAGCTTCTTGTTCACTTTATTCAGGGTTCAGGGATAATATATAGCATTCCAAGCCTTGCATGCGTTTGCTTTCTAACATGATTGGTTTGTTACCTGTGTGCACGCGGTGTGCACGCAGTGTGCACGCGGCAGCAGCCAGTGGTCATTGATTCTTGCCCTCTTGGCATGCAGTTCATATTTGCATACTCCTTTCTTTCCCATTCGCTGAGCTTTCCTCCCCCCTGCTGTTTACCAGTTCTTTTACTCCTTTCCTTTGCTGTTTTCAACGAGAGTCCAAGGACTCTTAGGCCTCTTTATCGAAGTTTGGATTGTACACATACTGATGTCCCTGCTCACTGAGCCATTCTTCCACAGAGGTGCACAAGTCCACGGGACCTGATGAGATCCAGCCACGGGTCCAGAGGGAACTGGCAGATGAAGTTGACAAGATGTTAACCAACATATTTGAAAGGTCGTGGCAATCTGGTAAAGTTCTCACTGACTGGAAAAGGGGATACATAACTCCCATTTTCAAGAAGGATAAAAAAGATGACCTGGGGAATTACAGGCCAGTCGGTCTCACCTCTGTGCCTGGCAAGATCATGGAGCAGATCTCCCTGAAGGCTCTACTAAGGTACATGGAAAATGAAGGAAAGGTGACTGGTAACCAGCATGGTTTCACCAAGGGCAAATCATGCCTGACGAACCTGGTGGCCTTTTACGATTGACTTATGGCATCAGTGGACAAAGGAAGAGCAACTGATGCCATCTACCTGGACTTCTGCAAAGCCTTTGACTCTGTCCTGCATGACATCCTGGTGGCCAAATTGGAAAAAAATGGATTTGATGGATGGATCACCCTCTGGACAAGGAATTGTCTGGATAGTCGCACTCAGAGAGTTGCGGTTGATGGCTCAATGTCCGAATAGAGACCAGTGATGAGTGGCATTCTTCAGGGATCGGTATTGGAATCGGTGCTATTTAACATCTTTGTTGGTGACATGGACAGTGGGATTGAGTGCAACCTCAGCAAGTTTGCCAATGTCACCAAGTTGTGTGGTGTGGTTGATTGTGCTAGGAGGAAGGGATGCCATCCAGAGGGACTTGGACAGGCTTAAGAGGTGGGCCCATGCCAGTCTCATGAAGTTCAACAAAGCCAAATGCAAGGTCCTGCGCATGAATCGAGGCAATCCCAAGCACAAATACAGGCTGGGTGGAGAATGGATAGAGAGCAGCTCTGAGGAGGACTTTGGGGTATTGGTTGATGAAAAACTGAACATAGGCCAGCAGTGTGTGATCATGGCCCAGAAGGCCAACCAGATCCTGGGTTGAATCGAGAGGAGTGTGGCCAGTAGGTCAAGGGAGGTGATTCTGTCCCTCTACTCTGCTTTAGTGAGGCCCCACCCTGCTTCCAGGTCTGGGCCCCCCAGTACAAGAAGGACACTGAGCTGTTGGAGTGGGTCCAGAGGAGGGCCACAAAGATGGTCAGAGGGCTGGAACACCTACCTTATGAGGACAGGCTGAGAGAGTTGGAATTGTTCAGCCTGGAGAAGAGAAGGCACTGGGGGGACTTCATAGTGGCCTTCCAGTGTCTGAAGGGGGCCAACAGGAGAGGTGGGGAGGGACTTTTTAAAAGACGATATAGTGACAGGATGAGGGTT
>VZTO01016319.1:90071-100968 GCA_013400615.1 Syrrhaptes paradoxus | reverse complement strand
ACATTTGTTTTCCTTGTTGAATTAAGTGTGGGGTAAGTGTAGAACCTTTGTCAAACAGAACCCAGCTCCGTAGGTCAAAATAAATAAATAAATAAATGCAGGCAAATAAAAGATCGTGATTGTTATGTCAAGGTAGCAAAAGTCTGGATTCAGGTGCTGTTTAAATGACGTTTATCCAGTAATGAAGAGCAGGCAGAATGATGAATGTGCTTTAGTGTGCCGGTGCTGAAATAGGTTTATAAACAAGCACCTGCCATAAATCACAAAAACGGCTTTGTCAAAAGTAACTAGAGACCAGATGCATCTTTATAATTACCTATGACACCCTTTGTCCTGCTTTCATATCCTCTGTTCCTCACTTAGATAATCTGTTTTACTTTACTTGTGGTTTTAGTGATTTGCATTCTCTTTTGAAACACGGGCTTCTGTCTGGAAAGCTTCTCAAGAAAGTCTCTAACAATTGCATTAGGGACAGTAAAATGTGTGAGGTTCAGTGGCTAAATGCTACAAATCGTTTATTCAGGAGAGAAGATGAAACTACTCACTAGTACTTTCACAAGAACTTTGACAAATATTTTCCCAGTTTTAAGTATTTTTATTTGCTTGGTTTCTGGAGGAGTTTGTTCACCAGGTGAGGGAAACTTCATACTTGTTTTCCTTGGCCACATCTCATATTAAGTGTTATGATGATGGTCTCAACTCATGAAGGTAATTTTCATCTGTAATCAATAACAAATTGTACCACTTGTGAAGATTCTTGTTCCTTGCATTTCCTTTTGAGTTAATCTTGCAATTTGAGACTAATTGGCTGTTTGTGATTCCTGCTAAATGGTTATTTCTGATTTAGCTTAGAGAGGGCTAGAATATGAATTCTGTCTCCCTTTTAGTCCTTGCTAATTTTTCTACCTTATTGTGTTATCAGACATCTAGATATAGTATTAATGCAAACAATGTTAGGCTTAAAGCAGGCATCATGCAGGAAAGGAGATTAAAAGAAAAGGGAACATAAAAGCTTGGAGGTAAAGGCTGATTGAATTTGACTTTTAAAATGTTTTTGTATTTCCTACTGTGGCTACCATGCTTAGCTGATGCACAATCACAGTAATGTGTTCCTTCATGTTGGTTTACCAAAGAGCTTTGCAGTAATCATGGAATAGAAAGCACAGAGCTAGACAATAAATGCCTATGCTCACAGGTCAGCCCATTTAATTTCCCTTTCAAATCCAATTGTTCACCTGCTGTGCTTATTAAATATAAGCACACTGTCTGTATTTGAATACACTGTGCCACTTCGGCACTCTGTACCTCTTGCTTTGCCATTATTGATGCAAGTTGCTTCTGAGGATGATTGTAAGAATACGATGAATATGTGGTCTTTTACTTTACTGCCCACTGTTATTTCTGTTTCTCTTTTTATTTTTTTACTGCCGTGGTCTGCAGCAGGCGATTTAATCTGGTGGGTTTACATTTTAACTATAGGTTCAACCTCACAGAGCCTACCACCCATCATATATCCAAACATATTTTTAATAAATCAGTAACTTGTGGTCATCTTAAGAGTCTACCTCCACACAGAATAATTCACTGTCCTCTCAGGCCCATTTTGAGTCATTACATATTATATGATGATGGGATTATGGCTGTTTGATTCTTCCTCTTCACAACGGGAATTAAAGAATCTAGAGTACTGATAATTATAAGCATGATCACACATAAACCAAGTGTCACTGCCGTGAATGAGGCTGACCAAATCCTGTATCTCATCTGTTAGGAAATCTGCACTCACACAGACAGCCACTTCACATGACAGATTATTCCTGCCCAATATTTCTTTCTGTTGAAAAAAATTGTCTCAGTTCCCTAAAAAGATAATTTATCTCCAGGGAACCTACCTGAGACACCCCCTTCCCCTTCCACCTTGAACAAGGCTCACAGGGAAAAAACAGGGCATTTTCTTCTGCAAACTCAATCAAATTACCTGGGACAAGCACAGCTGGTAGCAAAGAGCTGCGGTCTGGCCAGGGTAGAAGGACTTATCCCATCTGTGAGTGTGAGCCCCCCTCTGTACAAATCCAGTATAGGGGAAAAAATTCCTTCGTTCCCTGTCTTTTGTGCAAGTTCCTCTCAGATGACTCCCAACCAATAGCAAAATGCAGTCTTGTTAATTTCCCTCAAAAGAAATAATCTTTAAGTACAGAAGACAATTTAGCAGTTAATCCAATCACCTATCAGTATTAATTCACTTTCAGGATGGGCCTCTTGCTGATGTAGTAAAACCACAAGGGCTAGCAGTCCTTCTGTTTCCATGCTTCCTGAATTAATGTTCATTTGGAATTGACCTTAACTGAATGTCTATCATAGAGACACATCCAAAGCTTAAAGCTGCATTGCATTACCTTCTCCTTGCTTCAAAATTTCAATGAGGAAATGCAGGATTGGAATAGATTAGTAAAATGAATGCTGTCTTACTATTAGTGACAACTCGACCTCGAGTGCATCTGAGAAGTATTATTGACATGTAATTGTAAAGGTTGAACACTGGGTAGTGTTCTGTTTTGATTTTGGCTTATTCAGATGCAGGTTTGTTTATAAATTTGCATATGCTTCTATTATGGTAATGAAATCTGACCATAACTATCGAATTTAACATGTGGCATGCACACCCTGAACTTTAATTTCCACCACAATAGAAAACCATGATGATCTCACTCGCAACTGCTATTTGGAACTGCTTGGTGAAAGATCCTCTGTTCCCTTTCCCAGGATCGATAGTACTGTATTCAGAGCTGTCACCAGTCCTGTCACACCAGTTCCAGTGTTACACCAAAACTACTCTAAAATGGTTTGCAGACTGTTTATGCGGCTACACATAAACTGATATCTCCCATATGTCTTCATATACAGTGGTGTGGTATTTATTATTCTGTGTAACTTTTATACATAAGAGAATAAAATTCATTGGAAACGTATATAATTTTCTTACCATATAGATGACATCATTCTGGTTTCAATCTGATTAAAACATAAATATGTCTTTTTTTTTTTTTTTTTCCAAGAGCTTTACATTTGGTCTTTTGAGTTCTAATGCAGCTGGACTCATTGTAGCTGAGACTCAGTATTAGAGACTCAGGGGTATGGGAAGCGTAGGTAAGCTGCTGCTTATATGACTAAAACATTCCTAAAGCAAATGTGTAAAATTATGTTAAATAAGGTGGGGCATTCCTGAGTTTAAGCAGAATATATTAGAAGTGCACTTTGCCACTCACGGGTGATGAATTCAGCTGAAAAAGTCTGTGGACGTGATACAACAGTAATAGTTTGCCTTGTGCCTCTTCCTGCACTTTCGTTGGTTAGCTTTACCATGAAGTTACTCTGTCCAAAGCACACCTCATTCTGTTCCTGAGTTGCCTCCCCAGGATTGTTTCTCCTGGGAGTAGACCTTCTTTATCTCATGAACAAAAAATGCTCGAATTTCCCTTATAGGACTTCACTCTCTGAAATTTTTATACATTCATGTCTGTGTATATACATGTGTATATATGTATGCATATACACGTGTGTATACTCTGTGGCTATAAAGTCCTTGTTAGTCTTTTATCATAAAGATGCAGCTTCTACTGCGTGAATATAAGCACTTCTGATTACCCAGATTTTATCCTGTGCTTGTGACACTGTAACTGGACATGGACTATGGCCATGTTTCTTCATGTGGTTGAGTTAGACTGTCTATTTCTGTAGTTTCAAAATTAGTTCTTTTTTCTTCCCTGGACATGAAGAACTAATGATAAATATCTTTAAAATATATACCCATTAGGAAAATGACATAGCAATATTGATGAAGTCATTCAAAAGCAACTGTCTGTGCATACAAAATTGTCTTCTCTAATTCTGTGTACAGAAAATCATACTAAAGAAAGTAATTTTTTCATGTATTCTTAACCTTGCCTTTGCTATTCTGTGATTGTCTGCATTATGTATTTATGCTAGCATTCGTTGCAGTTTATTCCTGATAGTAAATTCAATCTTTTTTCAATAGATACTTAACAGAAATAGAAATAATTTTGCAGTAACTTATTTATGTGAGTGTGCAGAAATAATGTGCTTATGTAGATCTAGTGCACTTGCAAGCAATTTCTATAAATGTTGCTAGGTGAACTCTGTACAAAAGTTTCTAGAAAAGGCAGGACATTTATCTGGGAGAGTTCTTTGTTGATTGGTCTTTAAACACAAGTGCTGTTGCAAAACAACTCTTCCTGACAAAAGATACCCTTTGTTGCTAAAATTAAACCTTTAATGGGCAATAGAGATGGGACTTTTTAATCAGCGCTTGCTTAAGGAAAAAAAAAGTGCTTATTCTTGTACTTAGTGTACTTAATTTTGTACCATGTTTATCAGATTCCTATCAAAGTTCAAAACCATTCCTATACTAAATTACATGTTTTGGCAATTCATATAGGTGTTCTTATGGCATTGTGTATATGTAACCCTGATAGGAAGGGTAGCGTCTTGGTACAATTGGTAGTTCTGCCAATTGCTAATGGAAGCATGGAATATTTTATTTTTATACCTCAAAAGTTTACATGCCTGAAAAGGTTTTGTAGAAAGATATGATACAAAACTGAACTCAAACACAGGGGATGATTAAAAAAAGAGTATAATTTGGAAAGTCCCAGACAACCTCCATTATTCTTAGAGACCATATTTACATAGTAAATTTTTAGAACACACACTTTTTTTTTTCTGCTGTTATAATGTGAGTTTCTGGTTCAGTAGCTGTGGTCACCAGAAACATTTTTTGAAAGTTAATGCCTTGACCAAATATATATGAGGATTGGCAGAGATTTGGTAAACTGAACTCTGTAAGCTAAGTTATAAATTTACTATACTGTGTGCAAACACACAGGAGCCATGGGAGCCTTGCAGCAACTGTACAGAAGGATAATGATACTTGCAGTATTTTTATGGCATATGAAGAATAAAATTTAAAAATTATTTTTAGGATTATTGTATTCTTTTATACCATGTCTTGTATATCATAGAATCATAGAATGGCCTGGGTTGAAAAGGACATCTGGTTTCAACCCCCCTGCTGTGGGCAGGGTTGTCAACTACTAGAGCAGGCTGCCCAGGGCCCTATCCAGCCTGGCTTTGAACACCTCCAGGGATGGGGCATCCACAGCTTCTCTGGGCAACCTGTTCCAGTGCCTCACCACCCTCTGAGTGAAAAATTTCCACCTAATATCCAACCTAAATCTCCCCTCTCTTAGTTTAAAACCATTTCCCCTCGTCCTGTCACTGTCAAACCCTGTAAATNGTCCACCAGGACCCTCAAGTCCTTCTCCACAGGGCTGCTCTCAAGGAGTTCTTCTCCCAGTCTATACAAGTACCTGGGATTGCCCTGGCCCCAGTGCAACACCTTGCACTTGGCCTTGTTGAACCTCATTAGGTTCTTATGGGCCCACTTCTCCAGCCTGTCCAGGTCCCTCTGGATGGCATCCCTTCCCTCTGTTGTATCAACTGCACCACTCAGCTTGGTGTCATCTGCAAATTTGCTGAGGGTGCACTCGATTCCCTCATCTATGTCATTGATAAAGATGTTGAAGAGTACCGGTCCTAAGACAGACCCTTGAGGGACACCACTTGTGACCAGCCTCCATCCAGGCATACCACTTGTGACCAGCCAACCAGTTCTTTATCCATTGAAAAGTCCATCGTTAAATCCATACCTCTTCAATTTAGAGAGAAGGATGTAGTGAGGGACCATGTCAAAGGCTTTGCACAAGTCCAGGTAAATTTTATCTGTCACCCTTCCTTTGTTCACCGATGCTGTCACTCCATCATAGAAAGCCACCAGATTGCTCAGGCAAGATCTGCCTTTGGTGAAGCCGTGTTGGCTGTCTTGGATCACCTCTTGGTCTTGTGTGTGTCTTAACATGGCTTCAAGGAGGATCTTCTCCATGAAGTATATTCTGCATATTGCTGGGAGAGGTCACTAGAATAATTCATAATTTGGAATCCTCCTTTGTGTACTGATTGTCAACAGCATCAAAATTCTCTGGAATAGACTGCAGTAGGTAAGAGCTTTCTAGTGCAAGTGAAAAATTAGGGCAGGTTTGTAAGTAAAATTAACTTTACTGGTGAAGTTGGGAGTCTACAAAGGAATTTTCATGATCAGTCTGACAGCTTTAAATACAAAAAAATCCATGTACAGGTTTTAATAAGAAATATTTCAGCCTCATTAAATATGCAAAGTAGAGGAGAAAGGAATTGACATAAACAAATCTTAACAGTGACCTGTAATCAACGCAATCCTATGAACTCCCTCACTTTTTTGGAAAGGGAATACGGAGGACATGCTGTTCTCATTACAGATGAGGTAAGTCGTATATTGATTATTCTTTAAACTCTTTCTGGCAAGAAAATATAGAGGTTTTGATTCATTTTATATATGCACTACAAAGTCAAAATGTCATAATAGGACAGAGACTTTCTTTTGAGTGGCAGCTCTGTCAGTACAAACATCTGCATAGCACCACCTACATTCTGCTTACAACTTTCTGTAATAAGGGCATATGATAAGTTTGTGTATATATTTACACACATTTATATAGAACAACTAGTTGTGTTTGTGAAAGGTCTGTCATCATCAAACCTATAGATTTCCTTTAAAAAAGCTTTAACTGCTCTTTGTGCCCACACACCCTTGCACATATACATGCTCTGCTAACAAATGGTATTGTCATTCTCTTTAACCTTGTTCTGTCTTACTTGAGGCAAGTAACTGGTACAAGTTTTTCTTGAATTTTGCCTGAGCTGACATGACCTCATTCACCTGACGCAAGCTGAGCTCAGTGCACCAATGCAGACGAGATCTGCAGAAGCCTGACAGCTATTTTTGCAAATTGCCAGGCTGGGTTTTGGTTTTTGTAACATCTTGTTCATGTGACAAGCTTAGCAAAGGCAAGTTATATATTTAAAATGTTTGAAATATTCAAGTAGGAAGATTTCAGTTTATGTCTTTCAATGTATATGCAGAAGTCAGGACAATAATTTCCCCCACAGGAAAGTTCTTCTGAATCCTGCGCTACATAATCTTTACTCTTACTTTAGTGGATATTTTCTGTGCACAGTGCTCTTAGACCCCAATAAATTGTCTCTGTAGTTTAGCATAGGCCACTAGTATTTTCTTCAACCCATTCATATTCATTAAATATTACTGTATTATGAGCAGAAGGGTTGACTATAGCTCCTGCTTTTCCCCTTTGGTCTTTCACATTTTGAAAAAACACTGATTGGTTTGGCTCTGGATTTTGCTACTGCTTGCATGCTTTTAACTTCTAGTGTTTCAAAGCTTATTTGGAAGTGGGAAAGACTGCCAATTAAGAATTTTCTTATTGATCACAGAAGAAGTAAAGGGTGTTTCTTTCCTAACTCAGTTGCATACCTTCCACCAGAATTTTCAAGTAGCCTTTAAGCAACTGTCAGCCATTTGCCTGTGAAGAAAGATTTTGAGTTTTGTCATGCAATTAGTGAGCGTTCAGAAGTCACAGCATTCAGAGGCTGAGCTCTGGCATTGAACATGGAATGTTCCTCTGTACAGGAAATTCTCTTTCTTCTAAGCATACCTGCAAATGATCTACCAAAGACAGAAGGACTCAGAATAAAATTATAGAGGAGATACAATAACAAAAATGCTACTTCAAGGGGAATAGTTAATGCCTTGAATTAAGAACTCACTTTAATACCTGAATAAGGGACTCAGTTTTAAAATACAGCCTTACTTTAATGAGAATGTTCCCAAGCATATACACACACACACACACACACACACACAAACATTCATTTTGGTACTATTCTTTCAACCTTGTCTGAATACACATCTGATTTTACTCAGTTAATGAGGAAAGATCTATGAGTGTAGATTGCTGTGGAAAATTTGATTCTAGTTTAATCTCATTCAAACTTCATTTTCCAAATGTTTTCCCAACAGAACTCCATTCTGGAAGCACTTTAAGTGACTGTCATTTAGCAGGTACCTGGCAATTCCATAATCTAGCCCTTATGCGTTGCCTTAAAATTTTTCTTAAACAGTAACAATGCTTGTTTAGTAATGATATGTCCATCAGCTCCTGCTGAATTACTGTTCCATGAAAAATAAATTCAGAGACAAATGGAAGAAAATCTGGTGAACATTTTTATGGTTGTTAAATTTCTGAGCTTTGGTGTGCTGGTAATATACTGTCTCTAGTCATAACTGAATACTGTCATAGGTTGCAGCAGAAGCATTCTAGACAGGAAAAGTTCCTGGCATAAAAGGAAGGCAAATATATTGTTTACTCAGGCTTGAAAGTTGTCATGTTTTCAGTCATGAAAGCAATAGATAGCGAAGGTTGTAAGCCTGTATCAAGTGTTTTTTAAAAATACTCCTATTTATTTTGTTGTTACTGTTTTGTGTTTTAAGACATTTTTTCATTAAAATACATTTATCTAAAATTGACCTACCTATTTGGTACTGTGATATTTGGCTCATGAAATGGGGCAGTTTTGTCCTCATTTTGGGGATCTTCAAAAGAAGCATATTACCTTCTGGATACGCATCACAACTCTGGTTCACAGTAAATTGGTCTCCTGTAAGAATTTCTTAATTAATCCATTCAATTATCTTACATAACAGAGATGTATGTTAAAGAATTTGGTGCTGTTTTCCAGGCTGGTGTATCTTTCAGGTATACTCTAGATCTAACTTCTCTGTCCTCTGTTTTTTCTTAAGGAGCTAGGTACATTCATACACACACAGGTATATACAAGCACACACACACACACACTTATCCACATCTCCTCCTCACCATTTTTGGAAACTATTTTCTTGATGGAAAGGCATGATACATAAATAATAGTTTTCTTTGACTTTTTAATAATTTATTTTTATAGTTGATTATAATAAGGAAAAACCCAACATAAATAGTGTTTGGGATCTATTATGTCAAATAAATGAATGGGAGGATTTATATGTATAATTCCCATTATCACTAATGGCCTTATTATATGCCTTGAAGAGAAAAAATGCTGCTATAAAGCTGAAGTATCTGTGATCTTCTGGTGAATTACCTATATGCAAACTTACTAAATGATTTTTAGTTGGTGCATCTCATCATCTGGTTATTTTAACAAGTCTGTTATCTAATTTTCCTAAAGTCCTGCTGCTGATATTTATCTCTCCCTTCAGTAAAGAGCAGTTCATTGGCATCAGCATCCTGAATCCTATTTATCATAAATAGCTGCAAATCAAGATTAATTCCCTTGGTAACCTGCAATTAAATTTTACTATTTGAATATGAATGCATTAATTTTGCACCTGCGAAGAACTTAACTGTGATTAGGAAGTCTTCATTGTACTACTTCTATATCGTGCTGAGAACTGAGATCATTTAACTATATTGTGGAGTCCATATTATATTGCATAATAATAACAGATTCTATAAATTCAACACAATCTTTTTAAACAGCAAAAGATCAGATTAAAAATCCTCAGATCTCAAGACAGTTACATATATTGCCATTAAACACTCTCTAGACTGATATTTCTTTATTTTCTACTATAAACAATGGAAATCTAAGAAGTAATCACAGCAGACATAAACAAGAAAAAAAAGATAATTCACATCATTCTTAATTTAAAGTTGCCACAAATTATTGCAACTTTTGTTCCAGTCCTCTACCTACAGGATAGAGAGTATATTCTCTCTACAGAAACTGCATTGCGTAGTTTGAGTGGCGAGATCATGTGGGCTTGACCTGGCTATTTTAGCTGGGTTTGGGTTATGAAAAATGTTAGTGTCCAGTGAGCTGCTCTGATCCAGGGAGGTGCAAAGGAAGCATGCTGAACGATCGTGATTTATGCTTGGGAATGGAATGGCTCTGAATTTTCTCTTCAGCTGTTTGTTTCCTGTTACAAAGATTGGCTTGATGACTAAGAGAAAAAATTCCTGTACTCGAACTGTAATGTTTACTGGATAGGGGTTTGTGCAGATTTGGGGTTTTTTTGTTGTTCCAGTTCAGAAATGAAGCTTCAAGTCCTGTAAGGGCAAAGGGGCTTAGTTTTGTTCATCATTGTCAAATAAAGCAGAGTATCAACTACTAATTATTAACATTGCTAGTAAAACATTTCTAAGCTCTAAGTTTATTTTGCAAGTTAAATTCTTTGCATTTGCAACTATTGCTCCTTTTGATTATTTTTGAAACCTGAAAGCACTTTACTTCCTTTTTATTCATGTCTCAGTTTCTTCTGCTGCAGGCCTTGAAGAGGCTAAAATCTTAGGATCAGTATTTTAGGGTGATAATGAGACATGACCTATGATCAAGCTGGACCTAATTCGACTACAAGTTCTCTTGAATGCCTTTGTTCATCTTCAGAAATAAAATGCCTTTTCTGAATAGGCATAGTACAGTGTTTAGTAGAAAGATGAGAAAGACAATCTACATCACAGAACAAATCTATTTTCTGTTTTTTCCCCTTTAGGGAGTCAGCCATCAAGACTTGACCTTTCTAACATGGACTTGGCATGTTACAGGTCTCAAATTTAAAAAAAAAACAAACCCAAACAAACCAAGAACAAACAAAACCAACCAAAAACCACCATTGAAATAAATAAGGTAGTTCATAACCCAGGCTTCTGTCTGCAAAGTAGACAGATAACATTATAAGGTGTACATGCAGATCAGCGTTTTCAAGGTTACCTTCAGAAACATGAGGACAAGGGATATAATTAAGAAATATGTAAACTGAGAAAAACAGGACCTCAGTGGATTTTCATATTTTCATGCTAATAGTTGTACAGTTCCGAGTCTAAAACAACAATGTAGTATTTAGATTATGTCTATTTTGCCCTTTAACCTC
>VZTO01016319.1:55140-89607 GCA_013400615.1 Syrrhaptes paradoxus | reverse complement strand
TTTCTAACATGGACTTGGCATGTTACAGGTCTCTTTGGGGAAAAAAAAACCCCAAACAAACCAAGAACAAACAAACCCAACCAGCCAACCAAAAACCACCATTGAAATAAATAAGGTAGTTCATAACCCAGGCTTCTGTCTGCAAAGTAGACAGATAACATTATAAGGTGTACATGCAGATCAGCGTTTTCAAGGTTACCTTCAGAAACATGAGGACAAGGGATATAATTAAGAAATATGTAAACTGAGAAAAATAGGACCTCAGTGGATTTTCATATTTTCATGCTAATGGTTGTACAGTTCCGAGTCTAAAACAACAATGTAGTATTTAGATTATGTCTATTTTGCCCTTTAACCTCTCCTTCTTTCCTTCCAGACCATTGTTAAGCAAGTTAAGTATTTTTGTTCCTTCCCAATTGGAAATGAAAATGAGAGCCTGGGCTCCAGAAGGCCCAACATTGCTTAAGTACGGACATAGTTAGTAATCTTTCTTTCATTTCTTAAAGCTGTCATAATTACATGAAATATTATCTGTTTTCTGTAATTTCCTCAGAGAAAAAAATGCATATACGTTTATTAATGTACCTGCTCCCTGGGGAGCTGAGGCATCACAAGAAATGTTCAAATAAGGTGCCAACAGTGTATTTCTTGAATGTAAGTCGGTATCAGGCCTGCCCGGTGGCACAGTGCAACATTTGGTGTGGTGAGTTCAGAATGTAGCAATTATGGATAAATGAACAACATAGTTCCAGACTGCAGATCGTGATATTATGGAAATATAGGGAAAGGGGATGTAACAGTTGCACCCTTTGGGCAGCATTAGGACATAGTAAAAGAGCAGATTTGTTGACAAAGAAACCAGAATGAAATTCATTAGGGACAAGCCCCTTTACTGAGTCGGACTTTTTTGCAAAAGACTTCTGCCATGGAGGTCATAAATCAAAAGGAGCACATCTGTGATTGAGCCTAACAAGAAGAGTTTTTGAAAGTGATGGATTACACAGCTGCTTAGCATCCTGCCTTTGGTTCAGGACTTTCACATCTTCCTCTGCGTTTTTTTTTGACAGCAGCACGACATGGAGCCTTAGAAGTAAAGCATTCTCTGTAAAACTGCTTTACATTAAATCAAAGCCCCTTATTTCTGGTTCATGCTCTTAGGATGAATTAAAGAGCTGATCTACAGGGCAAGTCACTGCTGCATTTAATTGCATACAGACGTGCAGACATATATGTACCCATATACGCAACTTGCAAGATTAATTTTTGTGTTCTGCTGCTGACAATGAGAGATGATATTTGTCATTCTGTGTGTCCTCTGGCACTAGATTAGGTAAGCAGGTCATCTGGAAATGACAACCAAATCCAAATACAGAAGATACCTATCTGTCTTCTATCTGTTCCCATACATATTTTGCATATACAAGATTATTTTTTTTGTGTGTTTGTATATAAACCCATCCATGAATGCATAGGGGACTGGCAAAGGTGTATAAATTTGAGCAGCTCTAATTTTTAAACTATTATGTCAAGTCTTTCTTAATCTTTAAAACTTTAGACATATCTTACGCTTTTGAAGTATTTTACTAATACATTAACATAAGAATAGTAACTTAATGTAAGTAACACTTTTTTCATTATTAATGGTATTATTAGTATTTGTGTTATGCTTAGTAACCACAGTATCATTAGGCTAGGTGTACTACAAACTCAAAATAGAAGATAGGGCAATTCGAATCTAATCAAAAGAAAAAAACCTTTTTGCTTCTGGAAAATAATCACCAGTTATTCCTGTTGTATATCCTAACATATCTTAGACATCTACTGATTCTTGCTGAAGCTTTAGCTATGTTGACAAAATGTATTTCATAAGCTATGAAATCCGGGTTTGTTTCTATTTCCTAGCAAGATAAATGCAACAGTCTCAGAGGGCTTGAAGAAACTTGAGGTATCTCAGAAAAGCAGTTAAGTACAAAAGAACAGTTGTCTAAGAAATAGTTGGTTTAGATAGTTTGAATTTCTCCTTTTCTAGTACCCTTATATTCTGATCTAATTAATTAATCATAAACAAAACCATTGTTGTTTAGATATTTCCTAGTACAGACTTCAGTACAGACTTGCTGTATCTGTATCATGCCACTGACACAAGGCGCAATTATCCAAGAATGATCTTATATACAAAGGTTATTTTGACTTTCTAAATGTGATACCTCTCTGAAATTTCTAGAAATTTTCTCCCTCTGTACCAGTACTACTGCTATTGCTGGGGCTGTGCACAAATCAACCTGTAAGGATCTCTGTTCCAAATAGTTTTTGCGTATGGCCAACAAAGGACTAAAACCAGCATCTTTTTTGGGGAGAAGCAATGCAAAGGAAAGCTGAGCAAAAATTAAGAAAAAAAAAGTTGAACTAAATATGTACAAAAAGTTTTTTGTGTTGTTCACCTAGCTCTGTGCTTGGAAGCCTTAAATCAAATTGAAGTTACGTTGAATTGGTTTAACCTAAGACCTAGATTAATATTTAGCCAACACTGTAGCTGAACTAGGCAAAACAATCCTGCTATAGCATATTTCAGCAAAAGTGTGCTTTATGGTGTGTAATTAATTCCAGCTGTTCCCTCCAGCCTTCAAGAGGTCTGTAAAGAAGCAAGAAGTGTAGCGACAGGGTTTTTCTGTCTGCAGGATAATATCATTCAGAGCATACCCTTTTGTAGCTCTAACTCAGGTATCTAGACTAACAGAATTTTGTGTTGTAGACATGGTGTAAGTAAGAGCTTTCTAACATTTCTGCCACTCAAACACTTAGAACTTTCTAAACCTTTCTCAGTAAAATATTGGTTTCTTTCTAAAGTAGCTTCAGAAGACTAGGTGATTTGTAAAATTCAAATGGAAAAGCCTGTCCTTTTGAGAGTATCTTTCAAGAGTATATATGAGCATCCTATTGACTTTTCTTCCTTTTGATTCTACAAAAAGGGTCAGGTTTTTCTTCTTTGAAAGAGACTTGCACAGATTGCAGGGGAACCATACTGCCTACAGTTTGCCCAGTGGGATCACAGCAAAGAAAAAGTTGGGGTCCTACCTGATAGAAAGGACTATGCAATCATACTCTTTCTCCTATTTTCCTTCTTTTTCCTAAAATATCTTTCATTCCAGTTTACCTAGCTACTAAGGGTCAGCAACAGGAATGAAAAGAAACTGTGTTTTATATATGTTTATATATATATGTTTCTTTTGTGCTACCTTAGTGTACTTTAGTACTGTATAAAACTTCAGTGTATACTTCTTTGGACTTGGAATACATGTATAAATCAAGTTCTTCTAAGGTACATTAATTGAAGCAATATATTCTCCTCAGGATAATATATAAGCTACTCTATACAATGCATATAGAAGTGCACATATTTTTGTGTATTTCAGTAAGCATATACACGTGATGAACAGTGGCATGCTTCTAACCAGAACAGATATATATTAAAATATATATGCTTAAATTAGACCATTATAATAGCTTGAAGGTATACAGAAAACAGTTTCAGTTACTAATGCCATCTCTTATTATTTTTTTTTTGTTCACTAGTCATTAATAAAAATTAGTGAACCATGAAAATAAATGTGGGGGTTTTTTTAATTGCTTAACTAGCCCTACTTAGTAGGTAACTAAACACAAGCTGGCACAGAAAAACTACTTTAAGTAATGCATTTTGGAAATGTCTACAAATGACCTAAAATTATGTTCTGAAACCTACCTATAAAAGACTAGGAGCATGTGCCTGCTTTTACAGGTTTTCTAATGACATGCATTTCCTTTTTGAGTAAGGAAATATGAGATTAAATTAATACTTAAAATCTCAGGACTTTGAATAATGGGTTTTCAAGTAGAAGGAGGGAACATTTATCTGGGCTTTTTTTTCAGCTAGAAAATGGTGTATACTTAAAGGTTTGTAAAATTGAGATGTTGGACTGGTGACTAGAATTTACTTGATGTATAGTAAATGCTTGTTGCTTTTCAAGGCTGAATGTTGTCTTCTAGATCAAGCTGTTGGACAAGACCGTCGGTGCCAATATATTCTGTGGTTTTGGTGTAAGAAATTATGTTGGCGCCTTGCTACTTTGATGCCCATCAGTGAAATTGAGAAATTGCTCTAAATGCTTAAAAACAAAACATGGCAGAACAAAATTAAATCTTAATTCCTTTAAACCTCCTGTAAGGAATGAAGATGTTATTGTGAAAGACAGACTTGAAGCACCTGCTCATTTAGCCCTTCTGTTTTAAGTTGCATTTGATGGTGTAATTTCCAGTAGTTATCTTGATAGTCCAAATAATCACTCAGATGAAAAAGATGATGATAGCAACTGTAACCAATGCATAGCTAGTAGTGTACATAATAGAATAATTAGGGATTAACAGACAATCCCTTAATATTTGCAGTCTAAACTTGTAAGAGCATGCTGAACTCACACTTTATCTCCATTTTCCTGATATCACTAATTTTTACCCGTAGGCCTCTGTCTTCATCTATTTCCTATAGTTCTGCTCCATTAAGTAGATCATCATGAAATAGCCAGCCCCATTTGTCAGTCTTTTGTTCTGGTCCCCAAGATATCTGGTGCCAGGGTAATGTTTCTCATGCCCTTCTTTTGTGTCTTCAATTAAGTTTGTCATTCAGTATCTTACATTAGGTCCAGAATCAGATATATAATTAAATAGTAAAATGTCCCTGGTTCTGGGCATTGAATTAGACTACTTGTTTTATCTTCCTTTCTGGATCAGGTTGGGAGTTACACTCATCCCAGTCAGACTTTTGCTTCCAGAAGTTTCTCATTTGTCTTTTGTAGCATGTTAGATATTATTTTTATTTTTTCAGAGGCTGATGTATGAAGGATTAGACGTAGTAAGGGACCTAAGCACTGCAATGTTTAGTATAAAACTTCTAGTCTCCAAATAAAATTGAATCCAGGAATTTTAGCACTCTGGGAACACTGGGATTAGGTTTTATTTTGAGAACAAAGCTGGGAAAAAGCACTGGAGAAGTGGAAGTTACTGCTTTTTCCCCTCTGAAATGCAGCCAGAGGAAGCATTTCTGCGGCTGTGTTTTTGTGCAATAACTCATTGGCTGAGCACTTCCGCAGGATGTGTGGAATTCAATTACCACTTGTATCTGAGGAGAATCACAGTCAGTTCTTCACCTGTAGCAGGACTTCTAACCTCCATCTGATTCAAGGGTCTGGGGAAAGGAGCGGTTCTGACGTCTCTGGAAAACTTTGTGGAGAGTTTGTGAGAGACCGTCAATTTATTGTCTAGTGATCTCCAAGCCAGATAAAATCCCAGGTTCTGCTTCCTGCTCAGTGGACTGTTTTACATGTTTTAGACGCATGTAGTCACTAGATAAAATATATAAACAAACACCTCAGAGGATAGGTACCCATGGAGGAAGCTTCCAAATCTCTAGTCTTTAGCTACCCTTTGGTAAGCTGCATTGTTTTATTTAGGGTATAGATACTGATCTATTAGAAGACAAATAGGTTTTGACTTTTTTGTTGCCATTTAATTTGCCCTTTAGCCAATGTGCTGAGGAGGTATGTACTGCTAATGAAACGCTTATGTGGAACTATCTTTTCAAAAACAGCTCCCTAGGCAACTTTGAGCTGGTAGACTGAGGAGTAGTCTGGTATGACAGCAATAAATTTGCACTATACTGCTTCACTGATCTACCCTTTGTAGAACACTTCTCTAGGGCTCTCTTAAAAGCCTTCACACGTGTTTCTGCATCCCCATTACATTCTGAATGATATGCTGCAAATCGGATATGCTGTAGCACATCCGATTAAAGAAGTCATTCAAAATTTGGAGATGTAAAGGCGATCTCATTGTCTGAATTTCTGGGATGACTCTGACATACCTGAAACATATCATTCAATTACAATTACTGCATTAGTCACATTAGCTTTCATTTGAATTACTTCTGGAAAAGGAAAGGAGGAATAATTATTCATTAATGTAGTCTCCTTTTTTCCTGAAGAATGGAGAGATTTCTATGGGTAGATTTTTTTTTAAATTTTATTCTGTGTATACCTATAGTCACACTGGGAGTCATAGAAGTTATTAAATACAAGTATTTAGGGATAGTAAAAATAAAATTCTCGGACTGTGTCATTATTAGCAATAATAATTCCCAGGAGTGTGAACATAATGTTTATTACCATAAATTCCTAGATCATTTGTTATAAATCAGAACTAACTTGGTGTATGTTCACGGCATGCTAGTGGTTTTAATGTGATTTTTTTAAATCATGCTAGCTGTTGAGAGTTAAACTTGCAAGGAAACCTTGGAGCAAGCAGTATTCTCAAAGCATATTTCTTTACACAGTTTCTCCTTGAAAGAAATATGAGTGTACAAGGAAAGTAGCTGCCAGGGGATGACCTGCTGATTCTGTGAGTGCTACTGATGTCATCCCCCAAGACCTGCTTCCACTGCTTAGGGTCATGGAGATGCATGTGAATCCTACTGCTCCTGCGGTACTCACTGTGGGACAAGATTTCCTGCCCTAGAGCGGAGCTTGGGTCAAACCGCTGGCTCACAGGAGAACGCACCCAGTCAGTCTGGCAGGCAGTATACATTATTTTCAAACAAAACGTTCATTCAATAGGGCAGTTATTTCCACAATTAAACAACAGTTGCCTGGTTATAGATAATAATTTATCAAAACATTTTAAATCTTTCCTTGAGGCCAGGATACAGATGCACAATTAAGGTATCACAAGGGCAGAACACAAAGCAGAAAATAATCCCACGGATGGTATGTGCTTTAGTACAGGTCTCAATCTCCAAAACTCCTCAGCTTCAGTTACATTTGCTACGACTGCATTAGATGAGCAAGCTGTTGTTCTTTCACCCCAGCTACTATCACTGCTGTTTTGTAGCCAGATTTTACCAGTATCAGTTTAGTATTTCCTGGGAAAACAACATGTTAATGTATGACTAGTGTATTGATTAAGCAATATTGTATGAAATACATAATTTACACTTGTTCTGCGTTCTTTCTCTCTCTTCTAATCCGTTATGCAAAATTACAAAATGCTAAAGGACTATTGTCATTGCCTTGGTTTTACAACGGTGAAAGACATTAATCCTGCAGTGATGATGAATGGTGCAGTCAGTTTCGTTCATTCTAATTTAGACCAATTTAACTAAAATGAGAATTTGGAATATATAATGTAGTTGTGGGTATAATATTTGCAAGAGGCAAATGGTTTACAGGTGTATTTATTCAGATGAGTATGGCATACTGATGGCTGTCATATAGAACATAGTCTAATTCTGGCCAAGATAATATTTTAGTGTCAGATTAAATAAAGATTGATGAAGTTTATTGTTTCTGAAGGACAAAATCACATCTGATAGTAACCCATTGATAAGAGAAAGTTCTTAAAAACACTGAAGGGCTGGAAAAAGAAGAGTAATGTACATATCTCAGGAAGGAATATTACCCATTTTATAAGGAATGAGATCTCTCTTATTTACCAAAACAGTCTGCAGTAGTTAAAATGTAAATCAAAAATAGAAGCCAGGTGTGGAACAACATATATGTGAATGCCATATGTGCACTTAAGACTGTCAAACTATGAAATCACAAGGGCTGACAGGGAACATTTAAAAACTTCTCAAGAATATTGAATGTTCTATAAAAGGTATTCAAAATAATCAGTTTCCTACTAAGATACTGACCGCAATGTGCAAAATAACAACTAAAACAGTAGCTTCACGGAAAAGCTGATAATGCTACTGCAAGAAAATATCACATGTGTCTAGGAGGTCACTGGCTTTTATACCAGCTGAGGCAGAGAGCTAATATGGGTCAAAATTTTTATAAATGGAGCTATTATTTTTGTTGGAAAGTTCTGTTGATCTTCAGCTTATTGCTAGCTAATAGGTTATTCAATCTATAACCTAAATTTGAACTTTTTGATTTCAGGATTAAGAAAACCTAGAGGTTGGGCTAGCTGTAAGAGTTAGTGAACTATGTATGACAAGGAAGGATATTTCTGGCATGATGTCTTAGACTTGTAAAAACATCCTTGTAAAAAATAGGACTGCTGTTCATGTTATCATTTTTCTTTGTGCAATCTGGCCACATAAATCTCCTGAAACAGAATGCTTTTCTGGATTGGATCCCAGAGCATAAAAGACTCTAAGGGAACAGTAATAATCCCAGTGACGCCTCACAGCAGTAGCAGAGACTCTTCTATCAGCAGCACCAGGGTAAGCTGGGAAATAAATGAGATGTTATTAGTGCAATTGAGAGTATATATCATCAGAGCCGTATTTTATTTCTCTCAGCCACATCACTGCAGAAGAGGACATACCTTTCACACTCTAGTAAAACTGGTTTCACATCCTGGAGAGGGGGTAAGGGGAGGATACTCTTATAACAGAAAACCCAAATGCATCGGTGAAACATTGCTGATGTATTAGAAAAAGTCAATGGTCCAGATTACAGTTCTCCTGAATTTCTTCATTTAGCTAAACTATCTGATTTCTTCTGCCCTTGAGAAGCCTTGCAGTTTTCCGCAGCATAGCATTCGCTTAAAGATTTAAAGATCATGGTTGAAATACATGAGCAAAGCTTTGGTTATATGTAGCAGCAACACACTATTACAGGTTTTCTAAATTCTCCATATCGTGTTTTAATGGCCCTACCAGTCCCTCCTTGGGCCTCCCCCCACCCCATGCCTGTGGGCCCAGGAGACCCTTTTCAGCCCACCATTTCAGGGTCTGGGTGGTCAGACCCTGCCTGAGCAACACCAGCAGAGTGCCAGTCTCCTGCCCTGGCTTCTGGATGAGAAGTAGAAGAAAAGGATAAGGCTATTCAACAAAAACAGGGTTTCAAAATCAGGTTCACACAGTGTCTGCAAGAAAGGGGAGGAAAAAAGATGGAGTAAAGCTATTGAATGGTACCTGTGTGGCATGTGTTTTTAAAAGATGCAGGAATGAGAACCTGGAAAGCAGAGCAGACATTTTTCTGAAATATGAGAAAGTGTAATCCTAACATTTCCAATACAATAGCTGGATGTAGCCTATTTAGAATTTTTATCTTCCTGCCAGAGTTATACTGCAGGCCCAGTTTGCTTCAGCAGCTTTTCAACTATATTGTGCTGTGCAACAACAACAACAAAATCTAGCAAGAAGTTAAGATGAAATGACCTAATAATAGAATATATATCCACTTTCACAGATCTCTCTAAACTCTGTATGCAGGGATGGCTTCACCCACCACTGAAATGGACCAAAAGGAAGTGAGTGAGATGATATAAACCTGAAATCCTAAGGATTTTTAGGTAGTGAAGACGTAATACATTGGAATTTGGCCAGGACACAGAGGCTATTAGATCCTAATTTCACAGCTGCTATGGGATTGTCAGTGACAAAGGGAACTCTTCTTTTGCATCATCCAAAGGATGACACTGTTAGTAGAAAAGGAACTCAAATCTGTCTTGTTCTCTTATGTAGGTAATGACCTGGCTTGACCTCTTTTAGAACAGGAGATTTAACAGGCTTGCAGCCTTAGGTGAACCTAGTATGGCTGTAGGCTTGCTGCCAGAGAAGAAATACTGAACCTTGTAAAGAAATCTAGCTGGAATAATTGGAAGCCATGCTTTTCAGGGAGAATTATTAGAGCACATTTTGGATGCCATTTAAGTAGCTCTGTCAGATCAGCATTCCTAAGAGAGAAAAAGACAAAGAAACACAGTTTTGTACGTAAGAGTTGTCATTGAATAAAACCTTCAGGAACCTGTCTTAAAAGAGTCAATACTTTACAGCATATCATATAATGCCTGTTGTGTGGTTAGCTAGGTGACTAGTGGAATATTTTAATATATGTAGATCTGGGGGAAATTTGCACTAAAGAATCGAAACATCCCACAGTATTTCTCTCTTTGTTTCAGAGGTTTGAGTGCATGAGAAAATGCAAACTAGGTCATTCTAAATCACAGAAACTGAACACTATTGATCTTGCCGGCTCTCCTGCCATCATGCCACTTCATCTTACATTAGAATCTAAATCCTTTTTTTCTATTCCTCCTTTACATATCTGAAAAGTTTCCTGTAGTGGCATATTTACAAAACAATGGATTGAGCTGTCAGTGAACTTTCCTAACAGCCTTCTTTAATTTTCCTTTTTTCTTTCAAGCCCATATTTCCTAGTCACAACCCTTGAGACAACCCCAAATAAAACTGGTCTTGTCTTCATTTGCCATTTCTTTTCCCAGAACTTTTGTAAATGATAATAAAATTCCCTTATTCAATCTCCTGTACTGTAATTCGTAATATCAGATTCAGAACTTAACTTATTAATGGATTTTGTTATTATTAAGATATATATGAACTTATTATCATTTCCTGAAATTGCAGAGATTGGGTTGGATTCTCTCACATAGACTCATCAGAGAAGGCCATCTTCCTCATTTTTGAAAGCTGGACTATGACTGTGGCAGCACTCACAGAATCACAGAATCACAGAATGTTAGGGATTGGAAGGGACCTCAAAAGATCATCTAGTCCAATCCCCCTGCCGGAGCAGGAACACCTAGATCAGATCACACAGGAACACATCCAGGCGGGCTTTGAATGTCTCCAGAGAAGGAGACTCCACCACCTCCAGAGAGCTGTAATTAGTATAATTTGTAGTTGATCATTAATTGGATCCAGTATCAGTGAGGAACTTCTTCCTTTTCTTTACTAACATGCCCTGAAATTTCTGGTGACAGTTTGCACAGAAAAACACAAATGTTTCAACAAGCAGCATTCATTTCATTAAAATACTTGTAGTCCTCCCCATATCTGTCACACCCAGCCTTCCTAGCTCTAGCTTAGAAAGCCAAAATAAACAGCATGCTTTTCTCAGCGTAATGCTGTGCTGTGAACAAGCAGGGAAGACAGGTGAAATGGGAGGAAGTAAGTGAGCCTGAGGAAAGCTTTTGAGGAAGCTGCAAGCATGCACAGGTAATCTGTTTTGGCCAGCTAAAACTCAGTAGACCCTGACCAAGGGAATTAGAAAAGTATGTTATGTGTGAGGCCCTGTACACCAAATACAAGGAAAAAACCAGAAACTGTAGGTATACAAATCCAGAACAAAATGGAGAATGCTGCACAATAAGGAAAGCTTTGCCCTGTTAGCACTGGTAACTGGGGGAGTCTTTAAGATTATAATAATATGAAGATCAAGAGAATCTGTGAAGTGAGGAAAACATGATAAAGCTTCCTCTTCTAAGTAATTTCCAAGCATTCATTTTCTTTTACTTTAGTTGATTGATTTCAGTCATAAAATAAAATTATCCAACTTTGAATATATTGGCCATTTTAGAACTGTACTGTGCATTGTATTAAGTACCCTAACAAGCTAGTTCTGTAGCAATTGACTTCCAAACAGCTAAAGATTAAGTATGTGCTTAATTTTCAGCGTGTTAGAAATCCTACTGAAGCTGAGGGCGTTATTCACCTACTTAAATTTTCTACAGCTTTGTGTGTTTTGCTAAATTAGAGCCAACAAGACATTAAATTCATCCTAAAAACACTCAAAGTGTTTTCAGGAAACATAAAGTATATGCGTTCAACCCAATGTAACAAAGGAGAATCTGTGGTGGAATGCAGCAGTCCATTACTATGTTGCTAATCAAGCTAGCATGACTGATGGATTTATCATTTTTGGTGTCTTCCAGAACAATTCAAATCAAAATTTTTCTTACTAGCAAATTCAAGCTGGACTATAGCGGAAATAGATATGAATGCAACATTCAGTACATTAAAGTAGTTATTTATTTGAAACAGGGACTTCTTTTTGTTGTATGTATGTCAGTATAGTGACATATACTATGAACCTTTATTTTTGATAACAGTTTCAGGTTCTGTTAGTATTATTAATGAAACATGAATTATTAACATGAAATTATAATTTGTACGAGCAATAGAACAGCAGCATTGTCAGGTTTACTGCCTTCCCTAGGAAAATATTCGGAATTTTGTTTAGCATCAGCTCTGTAGAGAAATATGCTTTATTAAATGTATTCTTCCAGAAGTTTGTTTGTTCTTCTAAGCACTGTTAGCCATGTCTTAGCCAAGCTTAAGCCCAGTAGGCTGCAAATGATTTGACACCAATCAATCTGTACAATAAAAAAGAAACAATTATGGCTATTTAAATGTGTACTGCAGCATGGCTAGCTAGACTGTCTTTCAAAGAGAAAAATGAAAGGTAACATAAATGAAATATCATATTCGATCATTTATGAAGAATAAACAGTTCAACAATTCCTTTTTGCTCTCCAGTGTGTACTCCCCATGCTCTTGTGAGTTGCAGCATAGCATTTCATTTACAAAAAAAATGAAGTGAAATATCAAACTAGTTGTTTTCCTTCTTTGGATGGCCTCAAAGTATGCTGGATATATTTTTAAAACCCTACACTTCCCAAGAGAAGGGAGCAATTGAGTAAGAGATTTCAAAAGAACGTAAAGCAGAAAAATTATTTGTCTATGTGCAGTGAGATACCTCATTGCACTGCATGTAAAAATAATGCATCAATGTGTGGGCAGGAATCCCGTGTATTTACCATGACTCCATTGTTTAAATATTTGACGAAGTCAACTGTTTGATTTGATTCTAGTGAACTCATGTGGCTGTGAGGTACGGCGTGCTTGAGTAATTTATGTGAAAAATCAGGTAAATACAATAAAGTCAGGTGCACAGCTTTACAGGAAATAAACTGAGGATCTTAGCTTGTCCTCACAATGAATCCCAGCTAATCTTTCCTAAGGCTTGTGGCAGTCTGATAAAATTAATTCTCTTTTCTCCTCCTTTCTCACTCATAACTCACCTTGTTCTTCAGACTCCCTGCTTCAAGCTTTAAAAGTGCAGTGCCGAGGTGTGATGAGAAGCAGTTCTTATGGTTTTCAAATTTCAACAGAAACAATAAGTACTGGAAATTTACTTCTCCTCCAAAAAAATGTAATGCTGTTCAATCTTGCAGCAAGATGTAATATGCTAAAAGCTAAATCATGGAAAGGTTTGCTTAATAACAAAAAATTATGTTAATTATCATTATTATGTTAATAATCAAAGTTATGTTACTTTTTGGTAACCGAACTACATAAAGTGTTGCACTGAAATGCAGGAAGCATCACTTTTTGCAGGTTTATACTCATTAGTCTGGTAGATTTACAGGCTGAAGTTGTCAGTATATGTCTTAATCCTGACAAAAGCAGGGTGTATATTCCAGATTCTTCCTGTGTGAAGAGGTTGTGATTTAGTGAAACCATCAGTTGTCTTTAGGAAGAGAGGAGTTTGTGTGAATTCTTAACCTTTCTTAAAGGCTAGTGCCCAGCCGTTCATTAAAGAGGCAGTGCATCGCTCGCCAAGACAGCTAGGTCTGAAGTCTAAAGCTGTACAACGGCTTTGCCATTGCAAGACACCGTGGAGCATATTTTTCCTACAGATTTTGCTTTGTTTATTAACCAGCAGATCAGGCAAGTCAGAGGAAGCATGACTTTCTCCAGACCTGTGGTTATGACTTACCGACACATCACTAGTAGGTATGTTGTTTATGTCCCATAGCTGACCCTGTTTTAAAAAATTCACCTAACCCTTAGTTCTGACTACTTTCATAAAAACAGAAATATCTGAATACTTCAGGTGAAAGGTAGTGCTCCATAATAAAGAGATCATGTTCTATTATTTAATTTTCCTTCAGTCACCAAATAATATCTCAAGTATACTCTCCATCTTCCTAACTTGAGAAAATCTTCATACCCAAAGAGCTATATGCAAGAGGGTAAACCTCAGTTTGTATTAATGTTACTGTTACTTTGAGGCAACCCTTCATTTTTTTAAATAGTTCCATATTACTGTTGAGCATTTCTAAACTATTACATGAAAGCACCAATGTAGTTAATGGCTATTATCATGCAGATAAGTCTTTGTTAGACAACTGAACCTTCAGATCTCACCAAGGCTGAGGTACTTAGCTTCTGGAAGGATTGTAATATATACTATTTAAATTTATATGGTGAACTTCTAGTGACTTTCAGATTAATTTGTGACAAAATAGTTTCATCTTTTTTACTTCTGCTGATTAGGATAAGAGCAGGTTTTATTCTTGACTGAAACAGCTATGACAGAAAAAAGCCACAATAATGTCAGTTACACTGACTGTTTTCAACAGTTCAGTTTCCTTTGCTCCTGGGAACTGATTCTATTATATCCACTGTTCATACGGCTATTTCTGAACAAATCTTGTTCTTTTCATGGAGAAAATAAGGAATAGGGAAAAGTGGAAGGACTGGCAGAGTGGAAAACCAGAGCTACAAAAATGAAACTGCTTTATGTACCACACCAGTTTTTAGTTAAACTCTTATTTCAGCTGGCACCAGAAGTGTATGTAGTGCATGAAATTGGTTCATATCTGAATCAATAAAAAATAATTTTAGACTATTTTTCTTTAATACTCAGTTCAACTCCTTTATAAAAAATACAAATTTTGAAGGATTTAAACTGATGTTGAAAATAAGATATACATTTTTAAACATCAAATTCTTCTCTTAAATTGAAGTAAACCTAAGGGTTTATATTTAGACCATGAGGCCTTGTTCTAAAGAATGAAATAAGCCTTTCGAAAACTTTGATTTTATTCTGTAGACTTCATTTCAGAGTTTTGTGTGAGTCTACAAACACAAAAGGAAATTCTGGGCATATGATTGATTCTGTTTTCAAATGTATTGATTTTGCATGAAAGCAATTTAACTGAAGCCATAATTAAAAGGAAAAAAAGGTGTTCATTTTTGTAGTGAAAAATGGTTTACCCACAGTAACATAAGCAGATCAGTAGCAAAACTAGTAGTAGGTGAGAGAGTTGTGAGCTTTTTATAGTGGAAGGTTCAACTGCAAATTAAATCAAGATACAACATCTTGGCCCCTTTGATTTCAATTACACTATCAACTTGTATTTCATTGAACCCAGATTTAATTTCAGACTCCTGAGGCAGTATCTGTTTGTTCCAGTGTGATGATCTGCTCAGCTCTTGCATCACTAGCTATGGATTGGATCTTTAGCTATGGAATTTGGTCTCAATGTTTTTAAGCACCCAAACAGGCACTTACTGTTGACTAAGAGCCCCACGGTTGGAGACTAATAGCCAGTATTTATCTACAGTGAAGGAATCTTCATGGCAGGCTCAGTTTTAAGTTCCTTGAGCCCTTCGTATTACTCCTGTTAAATTACTGGTCCCCTTGTTAGTGTTTGGTGAGGTATCCAGTAACTACTGGCCCCAGGATGGGCAATTTGTTTCAGGAATGGATTCCTAAAAAAATGAGGATTTATAAGTGATGAACTGATACAGATTTCAGTCTGTGCAAGAGGTGTTAACAGCCTGTCACTGCATCTGGTCTGGCTTAGAGGTGGTGTTTCCATTTGTGAAATTAAACTGCACTGAGATTTCCAAGACTGATAGTTGTGAAAATTTATGGCCAGTAAACAGAACCTCTGAAAAAAAACCTGGAACTGAGTTCCAGGCAGCTTCAGCTGTTACAAATACAAATTTACTTTGCCCATTCTGAAACATTATGTTTCAGTTTCCTCTTTTCATCAGTTTCATCACAAAGCAGTTGGCTCTTCATAGAAGATAAATTGAGATAGATCTATAAGGGATTCGAGCTTAGTAATGCCAAAGCTCAGCAGTTAAGAGGGTAAATCTGATGAAAATGAATTAAAGAGGCTCCCAGGTGACTGCAGTCTTCTCCACTCACTGTAAAACTCCTTCTGACTGAAGCCTGACTGAAGATGAGTCTTTTCTTCTTTATTAAACTGGGTAGGGTGGGGTGACTTTTTCAAGACTTCTGAGTCCTCTGCGCAAAAGCTGTCTCCAGACATCTTTTGTAATAAAAAAGTATCGCTTACCAAATTGGTCATGGAATATTTAATAATCCTTGTTGGTTAAGGCTTTGGTTGTGTAACTCACTCAAAAGATGGATTAATGTAATACAAAAAGTGCGACTTCATTGTGTCTTCAATATTTGATGAATTGGGACTCTTGAAGTTACATACATCAAGAATTCTTAAAGAGGACGACTCCTGAAAAGCAGTGCTCTCACTTGCTTTCTCTCCATTATTTTATTTATTCATTATTTGTACACAGACTTCAAAACGTTACTTCGTTATTGTACTTCTGACTTTTACAGACTAGCATGTACATGGAGATACGCACTGCAATCAAAGCATTTTATCATGTTTTTTTAACAGGAAATTACCTTCCAGGTATGCAAATTGTCCACATCAAGTAGATAAATGCAGTGTGAACAAAAAGGAAGAATTTTTTGGAACTCATTCATATGCAGGTTATCCCATTAATCATCCTTAATGTTAGTCTGTGGTCCATTGGAGCTCCTAGTAGTATTTGTACTATTTCCTTTATTTTCTGTTTCTTGGTATTTATCTTTTCTTTACTGCTTTATCTTTGTTACTGTCAGTCAGACTGACAATAATGTATATAAAAACATTAAAGAAACAAATAGTTGTAAGGGCATCTCTGGCTGATAACTAGCAAAACAGAGGTGGTATCTTTCTGCAGGGATTTACAGTTTTACTGAGAGCATAATTAACTGTAACTTCTCAGTTCCAAGCTAGGAGAGAAGAAATAATGTGGCAAACATTACTAGAAATAGAGACCAAAATATTTAGGGAATATCAGAAAAAGTATAAGAAATGTGGATTTTATAAGGTTGCACATGGTGTGGTGGTATATCCTCAGTATATAAACTGTAAGTATGCTGATTCATATTAGGAAAGAAGATGTGCTTGTAAACACAGCACCAATTATGACAAATCAAGTGACCACATGATAACTACTAAATCATACAAATATTTTTATTCACAGTTTTGCCTCAAATGTCTGGAGTTTACGTTAGATTATTCAAGTCCTTTTTGAAGTCTAACACTTAGAATGTGAGGTTTTAAAATAAAATCTGTGTCTTTCTCTTTAATAAGTGTCCAGAAGCTGTTGCATTTCTGTCCTGGTTTTTCATTATGCTACTTAGCCAGGACCAAGGTATGATAAAAGTTATTCACATTTCAGCTGCTCTCAAGTTATTTAGGTAAGATATAGATTTTCTTCCCTTTGGCATAGGTTTTCTTTATCTAGAGCCATTTATCCAGAGATACATGCCAACTTTTGTTCACTTGCAGGAGTAATGTGTACAATTAAAAACCCCATAATTTTGTAGATTTAATCTACCTTTCTGTTCAATGTTGACAGTTGTTGCTCAGATATGTTTTTTACTAAAAATTTCAGACAAACACTTTATTGGAAATGTTACATCTGATAGATCTGGCTTTGTAAATACTGAACTGACATATAAGTCTGATCATGCATCGTCATGTACCTTGTGTGCGGAAACCCTCTTAGCATGAGTTTTTTGTATATGTGAAGATTCAAAAATATATATTTTTAATTAATTCTTGTGCAACTGCAAGGAAAGTACAAAAACAATGTCTTACATAGGATGATATTTTAGTGACTTGAGTTTTTGTGATTAAAGCAGCTCAACCTACTTGTTTTCTTGCAGAAGTAGATTAACTCATTCCATCTCTCTTATGAGGTGAATAAAAATCTGCAGACCTTTGAGCTGGTTTCACCATAACGGTTTGCAGACCAAATTCAAGTATAATAGTTAAGTTTTCTTCTGTAAAAGAAGTCCTAACTTTCTCAGAAGAATTTCCTAAGAACGTATTTTTTTCCTGACCAGAAAAGCCCGAATTCTCCGTAGTTACTATAAAACAATCTCAGTCACACAACTAAGAATTAATAAATGTGAACTTCTGTTTGTGGGCAAATCAGTAGATCTGAGTCCCTGGCTCTCATCTTTTCACCAGCTTTACCACTACATCTTGCAATAACAATCTTTTCTAGATGTTTATTACAGTAACTTCTGAGATACCTTTCGTTTTGCACACGTTGAGTTTCTTTGCACTGCTGAGAAGACAGGGTTGCATAGAATAAGTTTGTAAGAAGCACTGAAAATTTACTGCTCAGAAACAGAACACAGAAACACCTTAGGGTAGGACTGTTGGTTCAGGGGATGAAAAATTGCTATATGACAAAAGCTCTCTAGAGAGATAATCAGTGTCATGAATGAAATTGTTTACATGTGAAGAGTAAGGAAGGGCATAATTACCAAGTTCTTTGCTTTGACTATTGGGAGTGTCTTCCCAAAAGATGAAAATGAGACTTGGTTGATAGGATGTTAGTCTAGGATATTCAGACTGTACTCGCAGCAAGTGTGGCTGAACAAATGGCATTCCAGCACGGGAAAACACTAATAAGCAATCAGTTCTGCTGCTGTCCAAGGGAGCCTTTCAAGAACATCACAATCCATTTCAAAATGAAAGCAGTAGCTATATCATTGCTTTCCATTACCTGTGTTCTCAGATTGCAAATCCATGTACAGCAGAAGGCTGAGCATTAGTAAGGTATCAGGGACCAGTGTCAGAAAATCCCTTTTCCACAAATCTTATTGCTGGTGTTCTAGCGTGATCCTCTTGAGGCTCTTGCGAGAGAACCCTGAGGGACAGAGAGCATGGCTGAACCAGGGGAAGAGTTAATATGACAGATTGGTGGCTTTTGTTTTCTGATGCCACCGTGGGACACACATTAGGGCCATGGGAATTCAGCAGCTGTCAGGATTCAGGGGTTTCTAGTGCAGCCATGGGATCCTGTTGTTGTGTGTAAACACCAGGAGGAACCTAATATATCACAATCATGATTTTGGAAATTAAAAATAAGCTTTTTATGAAAAAGTGCTAGCAGCATCATAAGAGAAGTTGAAATTAGCTCACCACTATGAGCTTCTGTTTGTGTACACATTTTAAGCAACTGAGAACAAAATCTATCAGACATCCTTATAGCTGCCACAATGGAGACGCACATTCCCATTCAGACATATGCAGCCGCTCCGAGGCCCATATGTCCTTAAAACTGACAAAAAGGGTGACAGGATGCTTTGGAAAAAGCCGCATTGGCACTGTCACCTTTGTAACAGTGTGCAACATCTCCATAAGCTGAGACATGTTAGAAAACCGAGAGTTCATGAAATGTCCGTAGAAATAAATGCTTTGGATCATTGCATTTGCTGTTTAATGTCTTAGTTGCATTTAGAAACCCCAGAATGTGCTTAAAACAGAAAGGTAATGAGCTTGACCAAGGCAGCCAATTAATTTATCTTAAAAACTGTCCTCGTACTGCATTATCATTTAGATAGTTGCATGGTCAAGGTTTGAAAAAAGCAAGTTATTGAAGACAGTGCAATTTTTTTTTCAAACAAACATGGAAAGAAACTGAATACTCATAGCCACAAAGACCCTTGAACTCTGAAGTGTAATGCAAGTGCAGCTTCATGTGTGCAGACTTTAAGCTGTGAATGTGTGGGGCTTACTGATGGGTGCAGAATATGTATATGAAATTACCACTGATTTTCATGGAAGTATCAGAACATTTTACACTAAAAAAATCTTTTCCAGTAGCATTAGAAGTCACACAGAAATACTCAGGAGAGAAGGCTATAAGGGATAGTACACCTAAGTTTTAGCTCACAAAGTTCTCTTCTGATAGCAGCAAAGCCACCTCAGAGTCAGGGAGGAAATGGCAAGTTTCCTGCAATTTTAAGATATTATTCCTCAGGCTATGGGTTTGAGGGTCTTCAGTGTGGAAATCAGGCCAAGGGGAAGGGAGATGATACATGAAGGGAGGTGGGGAGAAATGCGCCTGAACTTGAGAGCTTGGAGGTCATCTTGAGTCACTGGAGCTTTCATATAACTTGAGATCCTCTGAGCAAAAACTGAACAGGAGGGTCAGTTCACTTACTAAACCTCTCATGGAAACCAGTCTCTTTACTTAAAATTCCCATTTTTTCCCTTTAGAATATCCAATTGGAAAAGCCCAAATTATTCTCCTTTTTTAGCAATTTTGCAAGACTTAAGACTTGGATAGACATCCATGCCTATGAACATCCCAAAAACATTCTGCCTAGCTTTCAAAAATGTCTTTTTAGAGGCCAGAGTCAAAGAAAGTTCTTAAAGCTGTTGTCTCCCCAGCTGCCTCCAGATCAGATCCATAACACCTGATTTTTCTCTGCTTCCAGAAGCAATAAAGATAACTTATGTTTGTTTTTATCAAATTAATTGTTCCACGTTTTTTTAAAAGGTTGACTCAAGCAAGGAAGGAAAAATTTATCAAATGTAATGGAAACATGATTTTTAAAGGGAATTCATAGAATCATAGAATCATAGAATGGTTTTGGGTTGGAAGGGACCTTAAAGATCAAGTTCCAACCCCTCTGCCATGGGCAGGGACACCCTCCACTAGACCAAGTTGCTCAAAGCCTCATCCAGCCTGGCCTTGAACACCTCCAGGGATGGGGCATCCACAACTTCCCTGGGCAACCTGTTCCAGTGTCTCACCACCCTTACAGTGAAAAATTTCTTCCTAATGTCTAGTCTAAATCTACCCTCTTTCAGCTTATACCCATTACCCCTTGTCCTCTCACTGCACTCCCTGATAAAGAGTGCCTCCCCATCTCTCCTGTGGGCCCCCTTCAGGTACTGGAAGGCTGCTCTCCTTGGAGCCTTCTTTTCCAGGCTGAACAACTCCAACTCTTTCAACCTGTCCTTTGACACTTCCTTTGACCTGCTGCTAATGCTTCTTTTGATGCAGCCCAGGACACGACTGGCTTTCTGGGCTGCAAGCGCACACTGCTGGCTCATGTTGAGCTTCTCATCCACCAATACCCCCAAGTCCTTCTCCTCAGAGCTGCTCTCCATCCACTCTCCGCCCAGCCTGTATTTGTGCTTGGGATTGCCTCGCCCCTTGTGCAGGACCTTGCACTTGGCCTTGTTAAATTCCATGAGGTTTGCGTTGGCCCACCTCTCCAGCCTGTCAAAGAGAATTGAAGAACACAGCTGCACAACAGTGAGACAAGGGGGTTTGTCGGTGCTGCTGCTGCGGTTTTCACATAGAAACAACTTCTTTCAGTTTGTAGGTGTAGGTGCCTTAGAGACTGACTGTACTGGACCACAGTTACTGGTGGATAAGCCTTGTGGGTTTGGTTACCATAGAGACCAGTTTGATCTAGTGCATTAAAATTCCCTAAAACAAGATTGCATCCCAGATTGTACTAAATTCACAGTAGTCCTGGTATGCTTCTTAGCCTGTATTGTAATTTCTTAGAATGATGAATCAGTAGACCGTCAAAGTTCAAGGTTCACAGGAGAGCTGAACAATTAGCATATTAATTACCAGCCTTCTATTCAGTAACACTTCCCCACGAGCACTGTCATACTTTAGCCTTTCATAAAGCTTTAATTGGTACCTCAGGTGATCTTAGTACTTGTTTTTGTTACTGCAAGGTAGGTAGGCAACACAATAAAAACCCGCTGAAAGAAACTAGTAAAATTAATTTATGAAATAACAATATAGACTGCTTCAATGGAATTAGTAAATCAGTCTGAAGGAAATCACTATGAGCAGTGCACTCAGAACTAAGGACATATTCCCACAAAAATACTTGAGCAGGATTCGTTACAGTGGTCTGACAAGGTATGGCTTGGACTCTAAACTCACCCTGTAACTCCTTAGTTGCACTTAATGTTGTGTATGGGGTGAAAAACCCAGGTGCAGGTGGTTTTAGGAACACACAACTAAGCTGCAGCATGAAAGGAATCTGGGTAAAACCCACATGCACTTATAGTGGTAGTTTTTGTGAAAAGGAGAAATCAACTTATTATTTAGCTTGCTAACATATTCCATGCCCCCCCCCCCAAAAAAAAACCCAACCCCCCCTAAAACCCTCCAAAAAACAAACCCAGAAGAAAACTATAGTCTTTTTTGAGACCACAGGTGTGAGCAACTGTTGCAGTTATTATGTCAGAACACACACAAAAAATATTTCAGACAGCGTAAAGATAAGTGCAGATGCGCTACAATTTTTGGTATGTTTCTGTATTGTGTGACATTAAGAGGTGAAATACACCACTCAGGAGACAAATGTGGTAAGTGTTATGGTTTCCCCAGCATGCAAAACTGGGAAAACACGTCAAGTTTTGCTAAATTCTGCACATTCTGCTTGATTTCAGTTTTACAATGCCACCTTACACTGGCAGGGAATCTGAGCTTGGATAATTAATGCAGTACATTCAGACACAATAAAAATGTTTATCTTAGGGCTTTTTCTACTCATTTTCTTGCAGATGCACATATGCATGTGTACGAGTATATATATATGTTCTCCTTACACTTGTAGCACCCAATCACCCCCCTGTTAACAGACATGGATCAGAGCTGATGTTGAATGTGGAAGGTTATTACCTGCACAGAGATCCTTACCTTTAGCATTGTTTGCCACGTATATCACACAGATGTAAAAAGCTACAAAATGCACTGGAACAATACAGACCAGGGATTTATCACTTTTTTCAGATCATTTTCTACCAAAAAACATTAGCAAGTGTATTCCACACTACTCTGGGCAGATTGGCATGCAGCATTTCAGTTTGTCACATATATGATTTAGATGACAAATGAGATGATTTGAATAGCAAAATTGAATATTCTGGTAAATAATCATGTTTCCGTCAGGTTTCCGAGGACTCCTGCCAACTAGAGGTTTGGCCACAAACTAGGGGTAGTTTTGAGTGCTTTGCTGTGCTTATGCTGCTTCTCGAAAGCTGCTCTGATGTCGGTCTGAGGAGCAGACACACCACTGCCTGTCTGTACTTGCAGGAGGGCACTGCCTGGGAACATGCGTCGGCTCCACTTCCTCTTGGCACTGCGCTGAGGGCTGTGGGGTCAGATCTGTTTGCCTGGAGGTGTTGAAGGCATTTCCACATGCCCCTGCTAGAAACCTCCTTGCAGAAGTGCATGGGAGCAAGTGCTGCAACTGGACCTGAAGCCCTTGCAGAGCTCATCCTGTTCACCGGGAGCTTATGCCAACCTCTGGCGGAAGGCAGTGAGATGCAGATAGGTAGCACCTCACACCATCACAAATAAATCCAGCATAGGCCACCTGTGAGACTGCAGCATGACTGCAAACCTTGCTGGGAGTGTGCCATGGCTCTTACAGAGCAGGTTATCCACTGACCGCAGCTATTACAGTGGGAGACTGTGCTCCTCTGAGAAGCTGTGTGCATAAACGAAAATCAATGGTCATTCTCACAGAAATGCAGATCAAAGTGGAGATTAAGAACTTGCTTGGTTTTGTAAACTCGGACAGAAATTAAAGGGAGGAATAAGTTTTGAGAACAAAATACTTTGAGAAAAAAGGAGGTGCAGGCTAACCACAGTATTGAAAGGTGGTGAGCAGATGTAGCTGTGTCCCTGCACTGTACTCTACTTTGATCACAAGGAATCCTTTCCAAGGATTAAGAGTATTTTGTTTGAGCCAGCCTTGCTTCCTGAGCTGTAGTGACACATTGTGTTGGCTACTGTGTAGTACTTTCTGTTCAGCAACCACTGGATGTGTACAGCTGCCAGGATAAGGTTGCAGTGGTGGTTTGTAACAACAAATGCAAAAAAGACTTAGAAAATTAGAAATAAGAAGCCACCTTGAAAAGTCCACCCAGGCTGTGTGCCAGTGACTGCTTGGTTACCATGCTGCAGGGAGCCTGGGTGGGCAATGGGACCCTCATGAGTATGAACATGTAGGGCCATGGTTTTACAATCCGTGTGCTTTGAAACTGGCCCCTTTAAGCAGTGCCTGTGCTGGCTATTTCCTCCTTCTGCCAGGGAATGAAATCTATTGACTTCTACATAGTTTAATACAATAATTTGGGTTATTGCACTGTATGTCAGACAAATAAATTGATTCCAGTTCAGAAATAATATTTCCTTTCTTTGTCTCCTTCCAAAAAGAAATGGAGAGAAATACTTGATTTTAACCTGCATCTGTTCAGTGAGCAGTTCTACATGATGGCCATGTAAACCATTGTGTACATAAAGAAGAGAATTCTTTTATATGTTGCTTTTGCAACCAGAAAAAGCATTTTCTGAATTTTTTGCTTAAGACAACACTGAATTTGAAATCTGTTGTGGCAGTATTCAGATACAGATACACACTGAAAAAGTTAGGGTAATCTTCAAAGGGCCTATCTAATAATTTTTAAAAGAAAGAAAGTGAAATAATTGCATTTTTTTTTCTTTTTGAAGAAATCTGGTGCCATTGGACAACTGCAGAGCTTTCAGTTGAAATTACCTGCTGATATTCTGGCTTTGATTTTACTCTAAGAGTAGCTATTAGTGGTACATACCTTCTCAGTTGATCTTTCTGTATGTGTATAATGCTATGGCTTGGAAATTCAGGATCAGCAGCAGGTGTTGTATTTAGACACAGCTCTTTCAGCATCTGCTGCTCGGTGACTCATAAAGAGCACTGACAACAGTTGGGCTTGTTTGCTTGCCTTTTTACTTCAAAGAAAGCTGCTGTGGTAAATGCAACACAAAGAGGAGAAGGAAGATTTGAGTCAATCCCAGAGCTTTGCAACTTTATTTAATGAGGGTATGCCATGTTCTTCAATTTCTTCCATTTAAGAGGGTTTGGTGGGAAGGGGGAGATGCTGGCAGACTAGTATGGCTCTCATTGTATTTATCTGTAGGCTTTCACATAGCCAGTGTAAGGATGGTAGCCTCTAGTAGACTCTGATCACGGGAAACAGGCAATATTCTGTCTTTGCTTAGCAGAGAGAGGGCAGATTTTGGCTATAGCAGTGGTGAGGAATTTTTCCTTCACTTGGTGGTAGGGAGAATGGAAAATTATGAAGTCGGCTTGTTTGCTTAGATGATGATAAACATTTCACTAATTTCTGTAGGCTGTAGAACAGACACAGAACGATATTCTTTTGCAGAGCCTTACCTCCTGGTATCCTTTTAGCAAATGCTTCATAGTTCGTTAAATGCAGGGTGATGCTGGGCTTCTCTTTCTTAAACTTTTTATCAGTATATTTCCTAAACCTGAACTCTCTGTCCCAGGATCACACTGCCTGTATCTCTCTGTAAAATCAGTTCATGAAGATGAGGAGCATCCCAAAAGGTTTTGTGGGCTCCTTGTAGCTTGTTTATATTGGGAATACAATAAGTGCAGTTGTGTAAAAAGGAACACAGTAGTTATGTTTGTGTTTCACCAGACTGCTGGCAGGTAGCTGGATACTAGCCGTATTTTAGAGACAGATTGAGACAAATACCCACTAGAAAGATAGACTATCAAGATTTATTGTTCTAGTTGCAGCACCATAATGTTATCAGTGACCACAATTAGTGATCTGGGAAGAGGAGTGGCCTGTGAGCATACATAGAAGCTGTCTCTCTATATCTGGAGTGAGCCTGTATTTTGTGCTTGTTTGTAGAAGAAGTAATAACTGATGTCTAGAGAGGGTTCAGCTATGCTGCACACAGCTGAAGAGGTACAACTCTGACAGCTCCTAACTGCTCTGCAGAAACAAGGGAGCTTTCCTGCCTGCCTTGCAGCATTTTGCAAGGACTAATTCCAGTTGATTTAATCATATAAAGCAATGGGGAAAATCTCAACAGTGGTTGCTACTCACAAGCAGTTAAGTTTTTCAGTATCTTAAAGGGCGGGTTAATATATTTATACCATACTATATTCTCAGTTCAAAGTTACATTATGAAGCCTGGGATGTACCATGAGGAAATTTGCTGGTTCTGGGCACATAGTTTTTCAATGCAATGCTACTACTGGTTAACCAAAAAAGTTAGAGGAAGGAGTTCCTTTGTTTTGGTCTCTTTGTCAGTGGAAATGGCAACAAACTGCATTAAATCTAAATCAAAGGAGCTACAGAAGGGCATACATCTGTTCTCTGAGAGTTTTCCCATAAAGTGTCCTTCATGTTTTTCCTGAACTGTATGTACAGTGAGAACACTTCCTTCCTCGCGCTATTCACAGCGATCCTAAAATGAATGTCAGAAATGTCATTTGCACTTTCCTCGTGTGCATGTCCAATAGACAGGGACCTTTGTGAAAAACACAGTTTTAACTGGTTTTATTCATCCACGATATTATAAAAATAAAATTAGTTAAAATGGAAGATGTGAAAAATAAAATGCTGGTAATTCGGAATCTGATTCTTTCCCAGCTCCTGCTGGAGTAAATAAAGCTCTGGGCAGGCAGTAACTGCTTCTGAAAACGAAGATTTTGATTAAATGTTCACAGCCAGTGAATTGTTTTTCTTAATAGCATTTAAAAAACATGAATATAGAAATAGGCCTGCAAGCACTGGCAAAATTAAGTTACTTGGCTCAGCCAACACAGCACAAATAACCAAATGTGTTTAAACTTGTGGAGAATTTTTTGTTTGTTTTCATTTTCACAAGTTTCACTTGTTTTCAGGCAGGATTTAGATAAGCTGCCAAATAATAACAGCTCACATGAGAAACCAAATAAACAGGAACAAAAGAGGAAGAAATACTTCCTCAGAATAAAGTATAGCTTCCCCTCCTCTTTGTCTGTTGACTCTAGTACACCTTGAATATTCTACTTCGACCAGGTATTGCTGGGGAAAGAACAGTAAATAAGTAGTGCCTTCTGAATACTCTTATTGTACCTATATAGAGTGTCTGCATGTATAGTTACATTTATACAAACATATACGTGTAGATGTACATGTAGATACATGTGTCTGTAGATAAACATAGCCCTACAGCTTGCAAACAACATAATTGGGCATCAGCTTTAGTAGTAGTCATCTTCATATCTGAAAGTTCTGACGGGTTACATTTTTCACTTTTTTTTGTTTATTTTTGTTTGATTGGCTATGCAAGTTGAACAAATGGTGAAGTAGGTCATGAGGATTTATTGTTTGAAAAAAACAAGAAGTCCAAGTTAGGAGTTAGACATGGATCAAAATCAAAACATCCTGCAAGGCTGTGGTGCAAAAACCTGTCCTGGTTTTGATTCCTGTTACCTGAAACTCAGGAGACAAGTCTGCCTGACCTCTAGCAGCTTCAGTCACTGGAGTTTACACAGATTTTGTAATGGACCCAAAAATTCTGTGTGGCTTCAGCAGTATTTAAAGGAAGGGAAAACTTTCTAGACCTCAGAATAGTTATATTTCCTGTTGCACTGTATCCCATAGGATTCTCCACAGACTATTTTTGGGAATGAGCCACCATCTGATGATATTCTGCGGAAAAAAAAAAGGACTTGAAAGTCTCCTCGCCGAAGAGAGGGAGGTGTGAATATCACCAGGGGAAGGGGGCGGGTGGAGACTGAAACAGCTATGGTGGCCTTTTCTTCTCTCTTCCTACTTTCAGCACTTAGTAGAGGGGGATCACAGAATACGTCTGAGAAATTTGGATAGTAATGATGACATAATGAAAAAGCATCCAGACTTCTAAAAGCCAAGAGGAAAAGCTATAAAAAAGTAGAGATCTGAGCAGCAGGTGAACAGCAACTTTGGGGAATAGCTCCATGACAGTGAAAAATAAATGTAGTTTCAAAAAATTGTGTCTGGTACTGTTTGGGACTTGAAAATCAGGAGAAAAGGGGAGTTTTTCAGGCAAAAACTGGTTGTTTTTCTCTTAGAGAGGGAAGCGTAAAAAAGGAAAAAGGCAATACCAAGAAAGCATAGGGAAAACATTTCCTGGGCCCATCCAGAGAGTACGTGGGAGACGGAGCAGTGAGGTGGGTAAGATGGAGATTAGGGTGGTGGAATTAGCATGTTTCTGAAGCAAAACAGATTCTTAAATGTCAAGAGTCAAGATTATTAAGTGTTCAGGAAGCTGTTAAAGAAGAGAGCAGTGAGAGCAATACGAGGAGTGTGTGGTGAATTGCGTGACAATGTGAGTGGGCTTTAAAGAGCAAATCTTTTGGGAGAGTCTTAGTTTCAATTAATATGGAGGAAAAACTGTTGGCTGAAATACATGCTGTCATCTTTTTTCCTTGTGTAACACATATTACGGATTCATGTGAAACACTACAAGGTGTAAGAAAATCTTCCTTCCTTTTTTTTTTTTTTCTTTCTATTCCTGGTTGCAATCTCACAAGCTTAAGGACTTCTCTCTATTATGATAACCCTCTCCATTGCTTAGCATCTTACACTGTAGAAGGGTCAGGGAGAAGATCTAACTTTCTTCCAGAATTTTAGTGTCTCCATTTTTTACCTGTAACGCCTCCTATGCCACTGGACTGCAGCTGCACATAATCTTCATCATAGACATGCATTTTGAAGCCACAAAGGCATCCAATTAAAAAGAACAAATGTCCTTCACTGACATTCTTTCCAGACTCCTTAACTGCGTCATTTCCCAACCTTGGAAGCAGTCTGTACAATATGCACATCCGATTGTTGTAAGCAGAACAGAATTTTCCTGTTTTTTCTCTTCCAGGCATTTCTGTTTATGTGCGTGACAGGTCCCTAAATCCTCTTGGATACTACTAAAACCTCTCAAAAACTACAGGTGATCAACATGACCAGCTGGTATAAGAGCCTTTTTTGTATCGCTTAGGTATTCTCTGGCTATGAAGTAGTGCATCATCTTCTTATGTTGTTATATCACTTTCCAGACCTGCTTCTGGCTGTGAACCACAGCTCTCTTCTCCACCAGCACTTCTCTCCCTTGGGTTGCTGCTGACTAATACTTCACATTTCAGTCCTTACTGTCTATTTGCCTAATGGTTTATGGTTTTTAATATTAGCTCTTTCTCTCTCTTGTAGAACCAGGTGACTTTTGGCATTTTAATTTCTGTGGATTTATAATTAATCTTGTTTACCTACAGTAGCCAATACCGTATTGCCAATGAGTAGATCAGTGAGAGTCTTTCTATGTTTTTTGACCACCCTCATTCTCAGGTAGCAATGCACTCAATAATATGGCTTAATCTGGCATCAGTGTGAGGAGAGAGTGATGGCTTTCTTACCATCTACAACTGACAGGGCATAACAGGGTACAGCCCATCACCCTATGCACATTTCTAGCACAGTATGTTTAGTCTTTGGGGATCCCCCCTAAGAAGCGAAGTACAACTCAGTATTTAATTCCAGCTGCCTTTTCCCCCAATTTTCTTGTTGTCATTTTTAATATAAAAAAGACATTTGATTTTAATATCAAAATGAACACCTCAGAGTAAAATCCTGGTGCCTAGGAGATTTAGGAACCCTTTTCAATTAATGTAATTAGATGAGATTGGCTGTTGATTACCTCATCTAAGTTTTGCCCTAACTTGCTATGCTAGCTTTAAAAACTTCCATAATTCAAAATCATACTGGCTTCAAGATAACTCACACCACCTTTTTTTGTCTGAGAGTATGGCTTTAAATGTTGCCATGTGTCACTGGCCTGATTTCTCCACTCACATTGCTGCTCACTAAATTCTGTGTCTATTTTCTGACCTTCAGTCCTTTACAACATTACCGCTACTTTTCTGTCTTATTCCATCTGTCCTTTTGTGCCAGCTGAGATATTTAATTTCAGTGTACAGAGGATTTGGCTTCTCACCACCTGCCAGGTTTTCCCAAAGTCCTGTAGGTGCTTCACTCTTCCTTGCTCCTCTTCATGCTTCACAGAAGAAAGCAAATTTTGAGCCAGCCTTTAGGTTAATGGCCATGTTAAAAAAAGCCCCTCTGTGAAGCGTGAAAGACAATACAAAACACAAGTGCAGCTCCTAGAGACAGATTGAAAAGAAGCTGACTTTCTGAAAACCAGAAACCTGATTAGCAGACAGGCTGTGAGTTGGCCCACCTTATATAAATGAATTCAACCTGTTCAGCAAATAGCAGCTCAGAAAAACTTTAAAGCTTGGAATAGTGGTGCTCAGCTTGGAGTGGGAGACCCACAGACTGAAGCTCACTGTGAAGTCAAGCCAGAGCCTGCACCGACCATGTTAGGAGCAGGTTCAACTCCCACCTGTGCCTTACAAGTAGCTTCATGAGTGGGGTTTATTCATGTATATGTGCCATCCTTTTTGATGCCAGGTGTTCTGATTCAGATCAAAAAATCTAGGCAGAGTGGCAAAATCCCTCATGTCTTTAATATTAGTACCAGAGAGTACTTAGATTTTCCAAAGTCTATGTGGGAGATATAACTATTTTTAATAGATCTGAGCCTTCTTGTGATCATATGTCAATTAGATAAGCTAAAAATCCCCAATGAAAACAACAAAACAAAACAATGTCCTTCTTACTGATATTGAAATATCCTTTTTTGTTTGCTTTGATCAATGGTCAAATGAGTACTTTGTCTTGCTAATGGAGTGGACATTTTGAAGCAGAAATCACTGCTAAATTACTATATTCAAATCCATAAATTATTGCAAGAGTATTTTGTTATTTCTGGTATTCAAGTATTTTTTACAGCCCTGAAATTAAATGGGTTGCTAATGTCCAGGTTAACGTGTTTTTATTGCTCATGTAATTAAAAGCGTGTACCAGCTTATTCCAGAAAATGCTATGGACTCCTCACTAGTATTAGTAAAAACCAGAAACAGTCTGTATACAGTTTATTTCTATTCTGAGCAAACTGAAACTACTGTCAAAAGGAAAACAAATAAACAAAAAGGAATAACAAGGGCAGCGGTGGATGTAGGATGCCTTTATATCCTATTTATTGGTGAAAAGTAGCATAACTACCACTAGCATAACTTTCTGTACAACACTCATTTGTTATCTTCATGGTCTCTCATTCTGTGCCTTTGCTTTGTGTTTCTCAGAACACCTTGAGACTAATTATTTGAAAGAAATATTAAAATATGTGAGTTTCTTCTGTAATAGATTTCTTTAATGTAAGGTTGCACACTGGGTGCAGTGCAGTAGATGCATTTTTAAAATGCCATGGAGAAATGAGGTCAACTGTCAATATCTTATGAAAGTAATGAATTGTGTGCATAGGTCTTAGTGCATTAATTAAGATAAGAAGGATATGATTTTAAACTATTTAGATACATGGTGCCTTCTATCAGTTTATCATCTGGGCAATTGATTGGTAGATTATTCAAAATCTAATATTTAAGGTTTTTAATATGAATGTTTTCCCCATTCATAAGAAGATCTTATAATGGCATTAGCAGAAGTATCTGCATTCCTGTCTGTAGATAGAAGGATATCTTCCAGCTTGTAGAAAAACATTGGAAGAAGGTAATAGCAGGCTTAGTAACCGGAGCTACGGAATTGGCAAGGAACAATGGATTAAATTATAACACAGAAGAAAAGCTATTTTCCTTAATGAGTAGTGGGTGACCTTCTGTAATAGCTACTGTGTCTGGTATAACTTCAAACTCAGAAAGCAACTTTTGTCTTTGAGACTTGCATTATGGATGGAAAAAACATATTTTCAGCTACAACAAGAGACTTGCTTTAACATACTCAGCAATCTGCTGAGTGCGGCTGTGCAAAATGCCAGGGAGTCAGATGGTGCTTTGCCTGTGAGAGCTGGAGGAAGAGACCAGCAAACAAGGCAGAGTATTAAATGGATATGCCCAGGCCAGAGTTATACAGGTATGGAAGTTTGTTTATACCAAATAAAAAAATTACTGGAATTGCATACATGCTTGAAGCACTGCATGTTAACTGTTTCAGGGTGCTAGTTTCTTAAGAGCCATGCAGAGGACTGCAGACTTTTGCACCTTTGATCTGTCTGAGCTCAAGATGACTGATTTGAACCAGCTTGCTACAGAGGCTAAAAGGCTGAAAGTCTGGGTTATGTGTTCAGCAGCAGATGCAGGCTACAAACGACTTCTGCATCACCAGGAAGCAGTGTTCCTCTGCTTTGTCCAAACACTATTGATGGAATGGCTCCCATGGGCTTTCTCTCACTGGATGTAACTGCAAAGTCTCTTTTCAGTGTGTACACATGACATGATTTTTACTTTTTCATTAGTAGCAGCGTTCAGAACTGTCTTTATGACTCCTAATTTAGGATACCAACTAAATTTCCAAAATTGGAAGCAGTCAAATTACATCTCCTCTAACCTATGCGTAGAGGGAAAGGAATCTAGAGTGTGTCATTTGACCCACACATGGTACAATTTTAAACAGGCATCCTTATCTCCATAGGCTGTATGTACTCACGGAGGAGGTATTGAAAGATCGTGCTTGCTGGGTTTAACCTGAACATTTACATAGGAAAGAATAAAGCTAATGCCAAGTGGCTGGTGGAAAGCCCGCCAGTGCATGATGAGGTAGATGTACTTCTGTTAAGACATTTGTATTCCAGACATAGATACAGTGATTTAATCTAACTAGGAATACAAGAGTGCACCTCATGGAAAGTCAGTGACTGCTTAGCAATGCAGCTTGCTATCATCACATCAAATCTGTCTTTCACGCTCTGTACCAGGTCTCCTAGTATAAAATCTTGCTCAAGGAACATGCACCAACATTCAGACTGTAGTTTGGGATTGTCTCTTGCTGCTTGTGCTTCCATCTTTCAGCTGTGATCGAAGTTCTTGGCAGGAGATGGAAACACAGGAGGCTGAAGGAGACAGTGGGCTTGTCCCCCGGGTGACTGTGGAACAGACTATTTCTAGGAACAAGGTCAAGCTGGAGAAAAAACATTTGCCAGCCCTTTCCATGCCACAAGGAAGCCATACTCCCTCATTCTTCCACACTGCAAACAAACAGAAAAGAAGGAAAACCATACAAGCTAATCAAACTGTTTTAGTTGCAGACTGAGAAGGCAATAGATAAGACACATTGTAATTTCTATTAAACAAAAATAAATTGAAGCCTTCAAGCTGAGGATGTGAGCTCACACCTGGAAAAATAAATCATGATGTATGTATTTTGTAAGTTTTGCAGTAAATGTCATGATCCTATCTGTATTTCTGATACCAGTTAGCTGACTAGAAGTAGTCAGTAGCACTGAGGATATCACATTCTATATAGAGATCATTGGAAATTTTATTTAAATACCAGTTCTGCTCAGAAAGTTCTGCTGAGAAAGTATATTTGGTTTCTGGTTATAATATTTTAATGCTTTTTACATAAATAACTTTGTAAGTTTTAAACTGAGCTATGCCCAAATACCAAGAAAATTGTCTTCACTTGTGATATCTGAGAATGTAGTCCTTGTTTTTCAATTCAGCTAGTGACAATGATGCCTCTACAGCAATCTGACACGGCACATACCTCCCTTTCCATAATATTCATCATAAAAAAAAATTCCAAGAAAGGTCTGGAGGGATTTATTTCTGAATAATAACAGTTTCTTAAGAGAGACAGTGGAAGCACAATCAGAAGTGGAAATAATTGAAGCAAGAGCTCTAGGATATACTCTTTCCCACTGCAATTGCATTTAGGAAAGCATCTGAAGTACGTGCTTGAACCTCAGTTACTACAAAAGCAATCAACATACATTTTCCAAGTAGGAAGGATTGGCTCATGTACTTAAAATGTGTCTTATGGATAATGTTTTGTACAATCATAGTCAATATTAGACCAATGTTAGAAATGATGATAGTAATGAGTGCTGACAGCTGTGTTTTATAGCTTCTTTCCCTGACAGTCTATGACTGTCCCCTACCTACTGTTTTTTTTGTTTGTTTGTTTCACCTGTTTCTTCTAATGGCATGAATTACTCCTAGGACATAGGAGGATCTTATCGGTCAAGTAGAAAAGCCTTGTCATAAAGAAATATGCACTGTTCTTTTAAAATGTTAGTCTGAAAAAAAGATGATATAGACTGGTGGAATGATTTTCTTAACTCTTCAATGGATTGTTTTATTTACATGTACATTATTTTTATATGTATTATTTGTTGGATACCTAGGCTACAAGTTACTTTTAGACATTCCTTAAAATGGATGTAGTAAGAAATGTGCATTCAAAAAGTTTTTCAAAAGTGAATACCAAATTATCCACATAGTTTCTTGAAATGAGCAGTAGAATATACAGAGCCATATCATAAATGGTGCATTATAAATGGACTTCTTCAAACCTTTTGACATAACACTTATGACAACATCCTGCCAGAAACAAATGAGATAATTGATCCTGACTTGAAACATCACTGGAAACAGAACTGGGAACTGGGATTGAAGTTCTTTCTCCAACCCAGTTCCTGTAATTCCATGATACAATTATGTGTGACAAGAAGAAGGAGCATTCCCTACAAAGTATATTTGGTAGTATATGATGAGGTCTAAAGGTCAGCTGCCATAAAATTGCTACTTCTGGCCAGTTTCTAGAAGTACTAGTCCCTAAGGAAACATAACCCTGATATTGATGTGAATTTGTTTAATCTGTCGTAGTAGCTTTACCAAAATTTCTCTTAATGTCCTTTGTGCAGTTGACTTTGGAAAAAATTGCATCAGCTAGTATGCAGATTAGTAATACATTTATCTTAGAAGCAGTTTTACTTATTGAAGGAAAAGCATGTATTGAGTCTTAACTATATTCTTAAATAAACATCATCCATATGATAGTATTTGTTAGAAC